>NQII01000002.1:2207115-2363133 GCA_002778355.1 Clitarchus hookeri
ACATGCGTGTCATGCAATAATTGATACCCCAGATTCTCATAATTTTGTCCGTGTTAACTTAGTAGATGTGTGCCAAATTAAACCAGCCAATTAAACTGTTCAGATAGCTACCAAAACCAACACTGATGAAACAATAGGGGAGGTAAAAATAACAGTGCACATTAGGGACATTGAAACAATCACAACAGCTTTCATTTCCAATTACTTGCAGGAGGATGCAATTCTCGGAATATCATGGCTGACAGAACAGAACACAGTGGTAGAACCTGCTGCCAGGCGAATCCATTTCAGCCAGAAGGAGCGCTGGACTGTGTACAACTTGGACCCCCAGACCACAAATTGTATACCTGATGTACAACTGGACGAACTAGACCACACTTTACCGCCAGCGTACCATGACCTCCTACAGCGCCTGCTCAACGGCGCCGTGAATTTTTCGCTGCCGCCGACCCCCTGCATCACTCAAACATGATATAAAACAGTATTCCATTAATGCAGTCAAAACCAGTGTACACCAGCCCTCACTGTTATCAGCCTCATGAACACCGTATAATGAAGGAACAAATACAGGAAATGCTGGATGAAGGAATTACTGAACCCAATAACAATTATTTTAATTCAGCCATCACTTTAGTTCCAAAAAGAGATGGAACCTGGAGGTTTAGCATTGACTTCAGTTGTCTCAACCTTATCACTGAAAACGCTCCACGACCATTCATCAACTTCAAGGACACGCTCAACAGCCTTGGCAGTGCCAAAGTTGTGATGTCACTCGACCTCCATAGCGGTTACTAGCCAATACCAGTAAGGCAAGAAGGCCAGCACAAGACGGCGTTCACCGCTCCAGATGGACGTCTCTTCCAGTTCTGGGCCATGTCTTATGGCCTGAAAACTGTACCGGAAAGTTTCCAGTCAATGAGGTGCAAGTTCTCGATGGCTACATAAGGTGAGTTTACAATGTTGTGATTTGGCCCGTGTCGTGGGAAGATCACCTGCGGCATTGGTCACTTGGATTTGAATGCTTCACCATTAACTTGTACCAACAAAAAGTGTCACCTAGGGAAAGCGATCATTCAATTTCCGGCCACCTTGTGGATGATAACGGTAACTACCCCACTCCAGAACATTTGAGTCTAATTGATGACTATCCACAACCTGCTACCCGTAAACAGTTAAGTAAATTTTTCGGCCTAGCGAACTGGTCATGTAAATATAGTCAAAATTTTGCCTTAATCACTGCTCCACTTACCAACCTACTTTCACCGTCACAGAAATTCAAATGGACAGAGAAACATTTGGAATGTTTTGAGCAGACTAAAACTAGCTTCTACAACTGCCCTGCACTTTCACTTCATGACCTGAGCCGTCACCTGTACTTACAAACTAACGCGAGTGAGCGTGGGCTTGTGGCCGTATTATTCCAGCTCGGTGATGACGATAACAAGCGCATTATTGACTACAGCAGTACCAAGTTCAGCCTGGTAGAATGAAGGAGAGTGTCTAGCCGTAGTTTGATCTGTTAAATGGTATAGGCAGTTTGTGGAGTATCAGCGCTTAGCATTGCTCACAGATAATAGGTGTCTAGTTTGCTGCACAACACTGAAGAAGTTTGCAACAAGCTTAAGCACTGAGCTCTATTCCTAGTCATTTGACTTCGAAGTACAGCACGTGCGGGGGTCAAAGAACCAGTTGGCTGACGAGCTTTCAAGTTTACCTGGTGAGACAGTAGCATGCAACAAGGAGGAGTGGTGAGCCATCCTATGCCCCTCGCCACCTGACCGCTCCACTATGGGCAATAACACTGTTATGTGAGTATTGAAAAGGAAAAGCCAAATTACATACAGAAAGCATGCACACAACTGGTTAAACCAAAACCACTGTTCTGGTACCAAAATTGCACCACCAGCTCTAGCAGACACCTGGACACAACCCCTAAGAACATGTCTTGTGGTGTCCCCAAACGATCGCTCAAGGGCCAAGTGCTACACGTGGACCAGGTTTTGGATAACGCAGATGTGAAAGAGAGCACAATAGTAACATAACTCTGAGCAGCCTTCTCACAAACCCTTCACTCATGCACCACAATCATTAACAAAGAAATATATGTATATATCGGGATCAATAACAAAATGACTTTAAAATAGTTAAATGAAAAGCAACTCGCATGTACTTCTAATGTACATATATTTATATATCTTCCTTTTTATAAATAAATATTCTTCACCACACCTGAGTATATGGCTTAAGTTAGTCTTGAGTATTACATAATTCTCTTTTAAAAAAATAAACATTTTATAGATTGATATAGACACACAAAGCATACTGGCAGAAACAAGAATTTAAAAAAAAGTTAGTCAATACATAAAAAGAAAGGGTGCAGCCTTGACACAAAAAGAATAGCCAGACCAAGTTATGTAATTTAGTTTTAGACAAAAAACTTTATTTAATTTTTTTATAAATGAAATTCTTTTTTTTTATTCTCAAATGTCTGTTGACTTATCTTTTATGGAGTAATGATCCAAACACCAGAATAGTTATGTCTTCCATCATATGGGGTGTAACACAATACTTATCTGTGCGATGAAAGAAGAAAGTCAGCCGCACAAATTTGCCGGGGCAGGAAGCATTGACATTGACGTCCCAGAAGAATGAGTAGGAGTTGCATACTTAATGGCAGCATCGCATAGAAGCAGGCACAGCTGTGCACCACTAACTAAAATCATAAAGTAGAATAATGTAAAAATGGTTTGGCAAAAAGGTACACAAGGTAACAGGAAAAGTATAAACCAAGGAAACCTTTCTTACATGGGTGAAGAAAGGTAGTTAACACATAACGTCAAATGATTAAAGAGGCGTAATACAAGATGTAGTGCTTCACGCCATGTTGAAGAAGGAAGAAGCGCACATTCTAAATTAGCGTGATAGAATACAGAAATAGTATTTATAAATAGTATTTGTATGACAAACGATATACCTCAACTACAATATAATTTTGTTGGCAGTCACACTAATGTTTAGTATCACATGAAATAACATATTCTAGAAACAAAAATGTAAATATGAAACTGGAAAATATGATCCACGAAAGAATATAAATATAACGTAAGAAATTAAGCAAATTAAACATACATATGCAAATTATGGTGCCAATGACACTATCAAAACAATAAAGAAATTAATTTATTTATCGACGGTAACATTTTTTATTTTACATGTACAAACAATAATAAAAAAAGAACAAAGGAGTTCAGGAAAACCAAGCTTTGCCATAAAATGTCCGAAAGGACACAAAAAGGGTAAAAGACAAAGAGTGCCATAAAAAATGCCACAGTGTGTCTAGATATTGTATTTGTGTGGTTTTCACAATAGTTAAGGTATGTTATGTAGACAACATACATTAAAATATGTAAGTAAGCAAAGTACAATTAAGATATACAAAGTTTGACTATGAGCTGTGCAGTCTACATCTTTATTTTCAAGCAATGGTGAAGTAGGCAGATGTTTGTTGTTCAGTTTCCTTGTGCTCTCAATAATGTATTTAATAACAGAATTGCATTGCATGAGTTTTCTAGCAGCTGCATTAGGACATGCAACAGAACACGGCCAGTCAAGGATAAAACTGTTTTCCAGAGGTTTTCAATCTGTGCTATGTTTCTTGATCCCTGGCTGATCATCTATTTTAGTATTAACATGTGGATGTAAATAAAATATCTGTATAGCTTACTTGATAACATTGCTGTTTTTTATTTTGTGTGAAAATCAGGAGAAATTAATCAACAACCAATTAATGGGAAATTTGTTGCATCATTTCAGAAATACATAACATGAATGTACATGCCTAGTGAGAATCGTATTGTAACTATCATTCTTTAAGATCACGTATATCAACATATTTCATCTATAAAAAAATATTGTAGTAGGAACTGTGTTTGTGAGTTGCATATTGTTACAAGATGTCAGAGGAATGTATTAGAGTTTGTGAGAAATGGATGTCTTAATAAACATAAAATAACTAAATTTTATTTTTAATTAATTCACAATGCTATTATTTACAACATAAAACAATCTATCTCCACTACTAATCTTGGTAATCTAAGTGACCACAATATTTAATGTCTGTCTCGATTCTAATTGGTCCTTCTCAATGTCTATTGGTTGTCACTTTCACACCCATTTACACATGCTCAGTCTGTCTGTTGCCATCATTCCAAATGTCTAGCACTAATGCATCCAGTTCAGTAGTCCAGTCTACCAGTCTCACTCTCCGCTGCACTGATACTTGCAGTCCGCAGACTTCACTCCCGCTGGTCTCTCTCACTGCCACTTAATGCTGTGCTGGCTCCTCGCTTTGTCATTTTTGCACACCTGTTGCTTAATGTTGCTCAATCCTCCAAACTCTCAAACTCTGTCTGCTCTGAGGTCCATCACAGCTTAAATAGTCTCTGTGGCCCAATCTGGATGGTTCCCCGCACCCTGAATCAAACTGAGAGAGGCAAGGACAATGAAACAGAACATTCTTTCATATAACCACAGAAATTAATTCCACTGTTGGTAAGGAGCACGCAAGTTGCAATATGCTTATCGTGATGGCACGCGATGGTATTTGCGGTGGCATGCCTTTCAAAATCACCATGCACTCTCAGTTTCGTAGCCTAGCCCTTGCGCACTTCTTTGCTCTCACGACCGGGATGGGTAAGAGAAGCGATGCAGACCAGTAAGCATGTAAAACTGCCGACTCCTCAAGTCTGTTCATGCCAAACAGACTCTGCAACATCTGGACCTTTGTAGAGAGTGACAGTTGGTTTATTTGGACATTTGTCTTTGCCCGAGAGCCTTGACAACATATATGAAAGACTACATCATTGATAATTTTCTCAGAATCCTTTAGGGGCCTTCCCAACATTTCTGTAGCTTTGGGCAGTACCCTTTTTGCCTTTGTGGGTTGTACAGCCTCACCAGTCGTTCTTGAAAAATCTCACTCAACATTCTCCTATCATACTGCCTCTTCATCCGGTCACTATTTATTCTGAAATACTGTTGAGCAAAATCATGAATGCCAACTTGTCTATGATGTAGTTTGCAGGCATAATCAGGGGGCAGTAGTTTCCTCTTCCATTGGTTGGCCAAACAGTAGGGTACTAGGGAGGTGTAGCTCTCTCCCAAACAGCATCCTGTATTGGTGTTACCCTTGTAGACTCGGGAATTGCCGAACGGTAGCAAGCAGAAACAATGGCACCTTTGAATCCCAGTCCTTTTGGTAGTCTGCCAAAAAGATCGAGTGTGCAATGTAGCCTCTCGATCATTCCATCCGTCTGAGGGTATAAGGCTGTAGTCCTACACTTTTTCATTCCCAAAATCTTTGTTACATCCTGGAACACAGCACCTTCAAAATTTCTTCCCTTGTTGGAATGGAGTTCTAATGGTACCCCAAACCTTGAGAAGACATGCTGAATGAGTGCATCAGCCACAGTACCTGTTTCTTGGTTTCGGAGGGGAATGACATCAGGCCATTTAGTAAAGTAATCTTGCGCTACCAGTAGATACTCATTACCTTTCTCTGTGACAGGCAAATGGTCCCAGAATATCTACTGCCATCCTCTTTAATGGGGCTCCAACATTGTATTTCTGGAGGTGTGTCCCCTGGATATTGGGTGCTTCCTCATAGTGCAGATGTCGCAGATTTGGCACCACTTCTCAACATTTTCCTGATAATGAAGCCAGTTGATTTCTGTTGAGGGTCTTGTCAATACCAAAGTGCCCACTGGCTGCTGCATTATGCAGTTTCTTCAAGACTTTGGGAACTTGCATTCTGGGAGGACCTACTGTAAGCATGTGTGTTTTCCATCATTACTTTCCCAGTTCCTGTAAAGCACGCCATTCTTCAGCACAAAGAATTTCTATTCTGCCCAGTATGCTTTGACTGCTGTGCTCAGGCTTGATATCTCTTCCCATTTTGACAGACAGCCAGTTTCTTTCTACTCTAGTAATGGATGCAAAGTGGGATAATTTTGCTGATCTTTCCTAATAACCATCATCACTCAAGATAGGTGACCCATCACAAGATACAGATCCTTGTCGTCCGTACCTTCAGTGATACACCTCTCTTTTCGTATTGGCATCCACAATGACTCGATCATGATCAATATAATGGCTCACATGGCCTCCTAGAAAGTGAATTTGCGTTGCTGTGAAAGTGCCCAGATCTGTGTTGTATTCCAATGTCATATTTTTGAAGATACTGTATCCACCAGGCTATTTAACTTTTGGGGTTCGTGAAATGAAGTAGACAGTGTAATGAAGCATAGTGTGTTCTCAGAATAAATGTCTGCGTTAAAAGTAGGGGTTATAGTGTGTAATTGCCTTCACCATGGCCAGAAGCTCCTTGCGTGTATCACAGTATTATTTCTCAGGCTTGTGCAATATCTTACCAAATTATTCTAGTTGTTTCTACTTCCCATCCTAAATCTGAGAGAAAACAGCTCCAATGCCTACATCACTAGCATCAGTATCCAAAATGAACATGCCCTCACTTTTTGGGAATCTCAGGACTGGTGGATATATCAGAATTTTCTTTAGCTTACTAAAGCAACTTCACACTCAGTGGTCCAATAAAATTACCATTTTACCCCAATTAGTTCATGTACTGGCTTGGTGATCATAGCAAAACCAGGTACACATTCATGCTAGCAGGCACTTAATGCCAGAAAACTCTGCACTTTGGTTTTGTCAGTTGGTGTTGGCCAATTTCTTATTTCTTTGGCCTTCTCAGTATTTGTTACAATTTTGTGGACATACATTACATGTCTCAAGAAATTAATTTTATTTTGGAACAGGTGGCACTTATTAGGAAATATTTTCAAGTTGACTGTGGCCACTTTCTGGAATATAATTTAAGCGAGATAGGTGCTCTTCAAATGTCCTTCATGTCACAATGTTATCTGTAAACATGAGAGATATATAAAGGGAGGAATTTTTCCATCAGGCATTCAAAGGCAGCAGGGGCATTACACACCCCAAAAGGCATAACTTTTAACTGCCAGGTTCCTTTCCCGTAGATGAAAAATACAGTCTTTTCTTGGTGCTCTGTGGCCGTACCCACTCTTCTTGTTCAAATTAGAAAACCATTGTGAATCTGCTAGGCTGTTCAGTGTGTCGTCTATCCTTGGAAATAGATAAGTCTTTCGTGGTCACATTATTAAGTTGGCGATGATCTACTCAAAACCTCAGAGAGCCATATTTTTTCTTAGCGAGAACCATGGGGGAAGACCATAGACTAATTGATGCTTCTATCATATCTGACTCCTTCATTTGCTTCATAATTAACGCAATTGCCTCATGTGAAGCTAGTGGCAATTTTGAAGTTAGTGGCTGTCATCTTGGTGGCTGCTTTATGGGCCTGGCATCTGCTGTAACAATGTGGTGGCAGGTATTTTCGAAGTAACTTGGTCAGCATGAGAAGGCATGCCCATTTCTCCTCAGTAATTCAGATACATCTTCTCATGTCGCCAGTTAAGGTTTTCTCTTGTTCTTAATAGAAGTTCCTTCAGTACTTCCAGTGGGGGGGAGGATCGTACGGTCACCCCGGTGGGGGGAGTGTAGGTTGGTCATTTGAGGTGGCGTGGCAGTACTAGGCTATGGTAACCGAGACGAACTTACTTACCGGTTTCCGGAAAGGATGGGTGATGCGTCTCTTATAGCCTCTCAACATCCATGGCAACCCAGGGCTTCTCGTGCCACCCCTGATTAAACAGACTGGGCTCTGCCGCCCGTGCCCTATGGGAAACAGTTTTCTAGCGGCTGTTCAGGGGTATCTGCCGTGATGGCTTGGGCCGATAGATAGTACCAAGGCCCGACCACTTGGTGGGGTGTTGGACCTCTTGGCACTCAGGCCACTGGGGCCCAAAACAGGAATTTCCCTGTGAAGAAATTCTAGGATGGTAAAGGACGCGTGTCTGATGTTGCGAGTCGGCCTGGTGTGCGGCTTCGTGTGAGCTCGGCTCCTGGTGAAGACAGCAAAGGGAGTAAAACCGGACGGTCATGGCGGTACCCACCTGTTCTGAGGGACTCCGCACACTCCCGCATGGAGGTTAGGCGACGCAGTCGGACACAGGAAAACCCATACGTGCCATGGAAATTAAGAGGGAGCACGGGATGATCCGCTTGGCCCATCCAGGGGTACTCCCTGGAATTTGGATCAGACGAGGTTGGACTCGTGCTGGCAGTGGTTGACTCCGCATGCTGGAGAAGGCTCGGAGAGATTCCCCCTCTTGCTAAAAGAGCCGGACGTTGAACAGGATTGTTCCGGGGGCGTGCCCGAGATCACGTCAGGGGCGTGGGTAGTGCTCCGGCTATACCACACGCTTGGTAATCTGAGTGCTAGAATCTCAGGCCTTGTGGTAGGACATGCTCTGTGCGATCTGCAATATCAGATCGGGGCTCTGCCTGGTGCGGCCTGTGTACAGGTCGGGGCAAACGGGTTTGGTCAATTCAGAAAGCGCTGGTCATGTCTGCGATGAGAGGGCGTGATCCCTCTTCCCCGCCTACTGGGAGGCCGGGGTGCGGTATGGCCTCGCGGCTAAGAGCGCCCCGTTAACAAATAAGACCACGACTCTGTCGTGTTTAGCAGTAACCTGTAAGTACTTCCAGTGGTTGACTCCGCATGCTGGAGAAGGTTCGGAGAGATCCCCCCTCTTGTTGAAGAGCTGGACTTGAACATGGCATGTTCCGGGGGCGTCCCCTAGATGACGTCAGGGGCGTGGATAGCGCTCCGGCTACACCACACGCTTGGTAATCTGAGTGCTAGAATCTCAGGCCTTGTGGTAGGACATGCCTTCTGCGATCTGTAATATCAGATCGGGGCTTTGCTCGGAGCGGCCTGATGAACAGGTCGGAGCTAACGGGTTTGATCAATTCAGAAAGCGCTGGTCATGTCTGCGATGAGAGGGCGTGATCCCTCTTCCCCGCCTACTGGGAGGCCGGGGTGCGGTATGGCCTCGCGGCTAAGAGCGCCCCGTTAACAAATAAGAGCTCAACTTTGGTTGTGTTAAGCAGTTACCTGCTAGTACTTCCAGTAAAATAAATTTGATTAACTTATGTCTAGAAGCTTCTGGAACTGCTCGTCCTGCTTGAAAACCCCTATCACTGTCCCATCCTCAAGACAAATGGCACTATCTGACAAATTTATCATTTTAATTGACAAACTGTCAGAATATGAAGAGATCAAAGTCATTGCTATGACACTACCTGGCCGGATGCCACGTTTCTCTGCTGGCTCAATTAGACCCAAACATTTGACAAATTTTACTTGACATTTGCCTCTAATGACAATTTCATTAGAAGTGGGTAGCACAGTGGGTTGACAGTAGACTACTGGGCAGTTCATTGGCGAGGATAAATCCTGCTGTATTGACATCACCAACTCTGTACTGCTTACCCGTAGGACACTAAGTTGAGTATTGATAAGGCACCGCAGCCTATATATGACATCAAGTCCAAAAGTATATTAATTTTCTATATCTACTGTCTATATATTGTGATGTATGCTAAGGTCACCAATCTTAAAGTTCCATTTTATCTTATCTCTAACTAGTGTGATCTCACCTGTTACTGTACTTATATAGTATCGTTCCATACTGTCGTCGGGTGATCGCTAGGGGAAAGGCCCAAGTATGTCTTGTCTAAGTGTTTCTATGATCGCCCCAGTGTCTACGACCATCTAGCAACGAACATCATTCATGTTCCCTTCCACCAGTATTGCATTCAAATCCTGATCCACCAAACATACATGTAAGAACATTGGTGCTTTCCCTCCAGCAGTCATCTACCTTCGCCCCTCAAGATTGATGTTTACATGTTTTCAGAATGTGTTGTACTCTAACCTGCCTCTCGCTTCCTTTTTTCCCACTACTGCTTGCTGTTTCTGCTGCTGCTGTTGTTGTGGGCAGTAAGCTCTCAGGGGCCCCAGTTGTCCACATGACTATCCCTCAGGCCATTTGGGTGCAGGATGATGAAGCTCTGTAACATGTACCCTGGATGCAGTGTCCCTCACAGCCATCTCCACCTCCTTTAGTGTATTTTTAATGATGTCTTCATCGTCTTTGTTCATCGTTACTGCCCATACCCGTACATTGAGGTGTCGACTCCTGTCTTCCTGACTCCACCACAGTGCTCAGGCCATGGTGTCCTGCATTGTGTGGGTGCAACCAGATGTACTGCTTGCCATACCTCTGTGTTGGCAATTGCATCTATGAATAAGCCAAC
Source organism: Clitarchus hookeri (assembly GCA_002778355.1). Classification (NCBI taxonomy): domain Eukaryota; kingdom Metazoa; phylum Arthropoda; class Insecta; order Phasmatodea; family Phasmatidae; genus Clitarchus; species Clitarchus hookeri. Next base: position 2,217,376 of record NQII01000002.1, read on the forward strand.
TGCGATGATGTCGTGCACCTCCTCGGGGCACCGTTCCAGAGATAGGTGGGACAACTGCACAATGTTTTGCCATACCTCTTGCAGTGGCTCTCTTGTCGCTGGGTGCAGCTTCGCAGTTGGGCGTGGTGAGCATACCGCATGTACTGTAGCTCCAAGGTCTACACTGTTGTGGGGTACTCCAGACGATGTCACTCTGGTAGAGATTATAGTATGCTGACTGCGGGCCTCTTGGTACAGTCATGAGGTAGTAAGCCTGCTGTTTGGTTGACCAGCCATTCAGGGTGGCGACTATTTGAAACTGGTGTTGGTACTCCAGCCAAGACGTCTGACCATCATAAGGGGCAGGCTTAATTGCGACCCCCTTTCCCACTCTTGGCTGTGTGTTACCAATGCTGTAGGATAGCTGATGGGTATCCTCCGAGGTTGCTGTATTGGTCACGACTTGCACTTCTTCCTTACTTATCTTGGCTGTTGTTTCTGTAATTGTGGAACTTTGTTGCTGCAGAAATTCCTGCCATTCTATCTTCACTGCACTGATTTCATTTTTTACACTGTCCACACTCCCACTGGCACTGTCAATTTTCTCATCCACACAGTCAAATCTCATATTCACTAACTCGCTAATGTCCTCTGTTTTCCTGTCTACATTTTCATGTACAGTCTTTATTTTCCTTTTCTACATTTTCATTTACTGTTGTCATTTTTTGTATTAACAAAATCACTGTCAACTCTCGTTTTACTGGGGGCGCTTAATCAGGTTGCGGCTAAACCATGGAGCCACCAGTTCAAAGTCAAGCTGCCGCCAGTCGCGTGCTGCTGCTTTTAATAACCCATATGTGCACCGTTAATTTTCAGGTAGCAGTCGAGTGATGCTGTACTTGTTTTTTGTTTTGTTTTTTTTTAATTTTTAAGGTGTTCTGTTACTATATTTACACATGTTTTTAACAGTGAATATATATTAAACTTGGAAGTATTAGGAATTTAGGGAAATTCTCAGACAGCACATTTTCATTCTAAAATATTTAAGTATTTCACGATTAGAACTGGCATCAGATCGTCAAAAAGGCGAGATTGGGTAGGTTATAGTAGTTCTTGCATGCACATGCTATTTATAAATTAACCATGGTACTGAGTATGACAGTATAACAAAATATCACATTAACATAAATATAATTTGCCACAAAACTGATTCCATTGCAAAAGATGCACAATTTTAATAAATAATTAAATAGCATTTATTTTTGCTTCGTTGCTGAAGTGGGAGGTGTGTAGGGGCAAAAAAGAAAATAAAATGGTGAGCCAGTCTCAGAAAGGCTTGGCGATTACAGTCCCAATCCAAATTATTATCGAGCAGAATCGCTTCACATGGAAATATGTTATGTTCAATTATTTATAGAGCTTGCGGAAAATGTACAACTCTGACAATTCGTTTGTATTTTTGTATTTTACACATTAAAAATGAGTCACTTCGTGTGGGCGTGGCTTACGAAGCAAGCCGCATGCACTGGTCAACAGATGGCTACACAGTTGCCTATTTTGCTGCTGTGTCACAAAAGTAATCTATTACGTCCTTTTAAAAGTAGATTTTTCATCTTGCGTGGGCTCAAAACAACTCACTTTTTAAATATTATGTCAAATAAATTTACAAATATTTGAAAAATACTCTGTGACAGATGTGCGGCCTGTTCCATTAATATGAAGAATGCACGTCAATGTTAGAACCTATGAAGAAGAGACAAGCGAAGCCAAACTGTCGCATGTGGTTTAAATTTCATTTTGTTTAAAAACTACACATTATTCTAGAACAAAGTTTACTTTGAAACACTTATAACAGCTGTTTTGTAACAATATAAAATATACTATATAAACATTTTGTTTACGATCTCCATCCTGCCCGGTGCCCACTTAATTCTCCAATGTCTAGTGCAAATGTTGGCCATCAAAATATCCAACATGAAATTCTTTTGTAATCGTTCATGCATTAACTGATACAGGATTTTGTGTATTTGATGATCTTAATATCATTTATAGCATGTTGCCACACACTAGCTGTCAAAAAGTTGAATTCTTATATGATTATATTATTTATTTACATATCCTACATGTACAGTATGTAATCATTTTTCCCCCATTGCTTTAATCGAGAATATTGGTTATCCGTAAATCCTTAGCCAGTCATTATCCTGGAAAATTGGGAATTTACTGTATATTAATTATCTGACTATCTACATTCTTGTTTCTATTTTATATATTACACTACTTACACTGGTAGAAAATGAAAAATGTACTCCACTAAAGCAGTGATGTTAAAACACCATGCGCATGGGGCACAGATAGAGGGCAGTACATGCAATGATTAACAGTGCTGTGCTGTGGACAGAGTAGGAACCGCGTACTAGGCATAACACCACTGAGTCCAATACAACTGTATTTGAATTGTTGAAAGAGTAGTCTGTTGTTTCAAGCATTGGTCTGTGTATAGTAATCATTGTTGACATGCCACAACAATATAGATGACCACACTTCGTGCAATTAACGGACGTTGAACGGGGTCATATTGTGGGCCTGAGGGAGACTAGGTAGTCCTGAAGAATTGCCCAACGCGTAGGACGTGAAGTGTTTACTGTGCATCATTCGTGGTGCCGGAGGTCCAACGATGGTGCGCATACTTGTCAACCTAGTTCCGGACATAAGCAGCATATGGATTTCCGCCTGGACCGCCGCATCCGACGAGCAGCCATTGCTGATTGAACGGCGACCGCCGCACATATTAGGGCCACTGTTGCACCCAGGGTGTCAGCGAGGACCATCACCAACCGTTTCCTGGATGCTGGGCTACGATCATGGGTGCCACTTGGCAAGTTTCTTCTGACACCTCATCACTGTGCAGCCCATCTTGGATGGTGTCGTAAACAACGCAACTGGGGAGATGAATGGCGTGGAGTTGTATTCAGTGATGAGAGCAGATTTTGCCTAGGCGCCAGTGACAGTTGTTTGCTAGTGCAGTGTCGACCAGGAGAGCGGCAACAACCAAAGTGTAAATGGTAGTGACATACAGGACCAACTCCTGGCATCATGGTCTGGGGAGCAATATCCTACAATGACTTTACACCTCTGGTGTTTGTTGAGGGACCACTGAACATTGAACGCTACATCCAAAACATCATCTAGTTAATTTTGTTGCCATTCCTACACTGCCAAGGAGATGTCCTCTTCCAGCAGGACAATACCCTTCGCACACACATCTCATGTTACCCGATGCACTCTCGATGATGTTCTTCAACTCACCTGGCCATCATGATCACCTGACCTGTCCCCCATTGAACATGTGTGGGACATGTTGGGACGACGTTTGGTGCAGTCTGCAATACCGGCAACAAACCTCCATCAATAGCAACAATTGGTGGAATTAGCGCAGAACACTATTCCCCAAGAAGACATCCGACACTTTGATGATTGTCTCTATGCATGACTGCAGGACTGCATCATCGCTAAAGGAGGCCATATAAGATATTGACGTTGTTCAGGACATTCTGTAGCCTGTATCCATAGGTGTACGACACTGTGATGAATATCACATATAGTGTATAACCTGTATGATTATTCAATTCCACCTTCATTTATGTGGAACCATTCCATCCGGGTGTTCATTTTCCATTTTCCACCAGCAGTTTCTTTCACACACAAATTTGGCTACCTAACCTCTTAATTAATGCTTGCTGAGCTTCCAGTTCTGCAGACATTTTTTATAGTTTATATTCACTGCGATGGTTGTACAAAACTGTCTTAATTTTGTAACCTGCAGGTATCACAGTTAAGTAATTCTAATTACTAGTCTATTGCCTAACTTTATTTACTGTTAAATGCATCCATCCCACTTCTGACACCAATGTTAAAAGATGCCAAAGGTACATATTCGAGTTCATGAGGGATGGAGATCGTATAAAAAATTAAAAACTAAACTATTTTTAATTTATTTACACAGCTATTATTTGCAACATTAAATTATCTATCTCCACTATTACTCTCGTTATTCTGAATGAGTGCAATATTTAATGTCTATCTCAATTCTAATTAGTCCTTCTCAATGTTTCTATATTGGTTGTAGTCACTTAATTCACTCTCATTATTTACACATGTTCAGTCTGATGCAATAGCCATCATTTCAAATATATGTCACTCACATATCCAGTTCAGTATTCCCGCCCGCCAGTCTTACACACCACTGCACTGATGCTCACAGTCTGCAAACTTCACTCACGTTGGTCACACTCATTGATGCTGTGCTGGATCCTTGCTTCGTTGTCTTTGCACAGCTGTCGCTTAATGTCAAGCAATCCAAACTCTCAAACTCTGTCTGCTTGGAGGCCCATCGCTGCTTAAGTAGTTTTGCTGGCCCGATCTGGAAGTTTTACCACACCCAAACCTTGTTGAGAGAGACAAGGGCAATGAACCAGAAAATTCTCTGAGATAACCGCTTAAATTCAATCCACTGAAGTTCAGGAGCACGCGAGTTGAGATAGGCTTATTGCAGTGGCATGCTGGAGTATGTGCGGTGGCATGCCTTTGAAAATCACCATGTGCTCTCAGATTACTAGCGTAGTCCTCATGCACTCCTTCGCTTACACAACCGGGATGGACAAGGGAAGCAATGCAGACAAGCAAGCATGTAACACTATAAATATTGAATTTTTAGTTTTGGTAATTCTGATGGGTTTTTACCTGAATTTTGATTTGTACCTAACACAATAGATTTGGAGTATTAGATATATATATATATATATATATATATATATAATTTCACGTAATCATTGCGACAAACTTCTAGGGGTGATAAGGTCATGTAATGAGGAACAACTTTTGTCAGAGACTGGATATCCAGAGATGCCCTGTTTAGACACTAGGCTTCTTTGTACAACATGTTATAATGCCTGACAGGTTGGCACATGGTGATTTTCAAAGGCATGCCACCGCACATACCCCAGCATGCCACTGCAATAAGCCTATCTCAACTCGTGTGCTCCTGTTATAAGTAGGAACTTGCATGGTTGCTGTTTGTAAGCCAAGACTAGGGGGTCGTTTTTCAAATTTTGATTACAGTTAATTCATATTCTGTACTGAACGATGATGTAGCCGATAAATTGCATACCCCCAACTCATATTGATTTGCCTGGAAGGGGGGCAGAAAACAATTTTTGCCCCTTCCTCTTTTTTTTTTTTTTTTTTTGGAGAGGTCATGAAGAAACTAGTTAATACATGTTCTTGGCTTCCTCTTTGTAGCAAGTCATGGCACTGTTGGAATTTGGTCCCAACATTTTGGAAGACATTGTAACCTCTATCTTTAGGGTAAAATATCAGCAGCAGTGGTTTTTGAAAAGTTGTACCCAGATATTGCTTAAATTATATCCATCTTCCTTGTTAATGTCATTTGAATGTTTGAGTATTTAAGCAATATCTGGTCACCTGTTTTCAAAAACCACTAATTCCAGCTCTAACAAATGACAGAGGCAAACTTGTTCCTCATTGGCCAACCAGCTCAGCCATTTGTACGTACACACTCATTCACCAATGCAACAAGTCTTGCATCATAGTTGTTTGCCAGTTTTTTTTACTAGTGCCATGATTTGTACATTTATGGAGTGATTTATATATTATACTGCTGGACAATAAAATTAGCGCACCACAAATATTCCATCTGACAACACAAAACAATGAGAATAGCGAGAGTATGGGCTGGTATGCACGTGATCTCATGTTATGTTGTTGACTGTATACCCGGCAGTGGCGCTGCAATCAGTGACCAGTAATTTTAAACCCTGGCTTGTAGGCGAAGTGGCAGTAATGCGAGAAACACCAGACATATAACAAGCAAGCCTACAGATTGAAGAAGAATGCCGGGAAGATGCCAAATATGCCACTTTACACAGTTGATGGCCATCGAGAGAGGACTGATAATCGAGATGAAAACCACAGAGTGGTCGTATCGCCGTACAGCCCACCGTTTGGTTCATTTGGACCATGGTTAGTTGCTGTTGGGAGCAGTGGATACATGAAGGCACCCACCCATACATGGAGGTCCGGCTCAGGACACACAAGTTCAACTACCAGTTGAGAGGATTGACGGATCATGCGCCATGGGCGGAGTGATTCCATTGCAATCTACTCCATGATACTGGCCAGTGATGGTGCTCCTGTGAGCCCATGAACAATTTCATGTCGTCTTTTGGAGGTGAATCTGCTATCCCTGTGCCCATTATATGTGCTGCCATTAACTCTGCAGCAGTGGCTTTGTTTGCAGTGGTGCCTGGCCAGAACAATGTGGAATGCCATAGACGGGTGATGTGTGTTGCTAAGTGATGAGAGCCACTTCATTATGGGGACTGTTTATAATTACGTTCAGGTGTGGAGCATCCATGGTGAATGCCACAATCCCAGCCTTGCTATTGAGCAGCACATTACCCCCATGGCAGGTTTGATGGTCTGGGGAGCCTTAGCCAATGATAGCCTATCCACTCTCATTGTGTTACAAGGATCATTGATGGTGCAGCGGTATGTGGATAAGATCTTACGCCCTCATCTGCTCCTATTTCTCGCCCGGATTCCAGGTGCTATATTCCAGCAGGATAACACCCGACCACAACACGGGTCGCCCAGGACTGCCTGCATCATTTCCAAGCACTACCATGGTCTGCCTGCTCCCCTGACATGTCTCTAATTGAGATTGTGTGGGACCAGTTAAAACGCCTGCTGCTGCTGTGTCATTTTATCCATGATTTGGCACATTGTCCAACTTAACTTAGGTAGCCCGTCTGCCTCAGGGCAACATCTGGTGTATGCGCTGGACTCTACGCCAGACCGTGTTGCAGCATGTATTGCAGTGCAGAGAGGTGCAACACACTATTGAAGATGACTGGACAGTGTACCACAGATCCATATACAAATTGTCGTACAGCTCTGTTTTTGTGATCATGTGTATTACTCATCAATATCACTACCTCTATAAAGTTTTAATACTATCTAATACATCACTCTTTATGCTTTATTTTTATTTTTCGGCCCTGATCGTAATTTTATATTCTTTGAGAAAAATTTTACCATGTTTACTTGAAGTCATTAGTGCATGCTATAAATAATTTTTTTAATCAATTAAACATTTCACATTACATTTATATGAAGCACATTTTATGATGAATGATGCATTTTTTTTATATATTTGATGATTTGTTCGATTGAGTGCTTTTGTTAATTAAAGGATAAGTGTTAGTAATAGCTTAGACTAATGGTTATATATACTGATTGACCAACATATCCATCAAAACAGCTCAAGCTATTGAGAAGTATTTTTATTTCCATTGGGATTTGGTTTGATCATATTGTAAAATAAAATTTCTGTTCTGTAATGGACATTATGACAGTTTGCGAGAACTTCTCAAATCTCTGCAATTGGCTCATGAATTGACTCGGATTTGAGCTTTTGACCTGCCTTCACTCTGTGTATGCTCTAGGAGACATATGGTTATATAGACACACGCCATCTGAATATAGTATGATTCCAAGCTGTCATCATGCACCAATGGCCTTAAGTGAAGTATTACTTTTATGAGTTTCTGTCTCTCTAATTAAAATAAATAATTTGTTCACTATTGCCTTTCATATCCTAGTTAAAACTTTATTGAAATTATGAATGTGCATTCATATATTATAAGAAAATGTAATGCAATATTTTTTGTTCTGTTACCTACATACACTGCAAGATTTGTTTGCAAATGCACATCAGTGTATACGAATAGTGAGCAAGCACAAATAGTAAAGTTTTTTTTATATATGCCTCCATATTAGCTGTCTCACTTTTACTCAGAAAATATTTAATGGGTGGCGAAGTTTCAAACTTTGTCTAGTAATGAAGTTCAACATTTGTGAATACAGCCTGCTTTATGGTCAATTTTCCATACTTGGTATAGGTTAAAAACTTCCATTTCTCTTTAGGAAGTTAAATATAAATTTTTACAATTTACCACCAGTCGGAATGAGTAGTTTTTTCAATCAAATAGTTTATCTAATTTTATTATTATGTCACCCACTTCATATGGTTAGTAAGTAGACTTACTAACATCTTATAATTTGTTTGTGGCAAAATCTACTAGCAGTTTCAATTGGTATTTTTGAATGATTTCTATTGATTTAGCACATTTCATCTCAGTTTCGTTGACAACTACTCAATAATTCTAGACAGGAAGCATAGTAAATAATAAATGTGCTTCCATATTAAAAAGAGGCAAGTACTCTGTTTACTAGCTCTTCATTATTGAGTCATTTACTATTTATCTACGTTGCACACACATGATTATGGGAAGTGATATTTCATGAACAGTTTGCAAGACAAGCTATATTTTTACACACTCTAGGGTAGTTAATTTCTTTTGATTGGTTGATCTATATTTCCGCTCATGTTAGCTGTTTGCACACAAAATATAAAGGTTCAGCACTGAAGTGACAGAGATCTGAGTGGCGTGGTCGACCACGGAAACATCTTCTCATCCACTCCAGTAGCCACTGTCAAAAGAAAGACTGTTAATGTGTGCATCTACTTGGTATTGTAATCTACTATGTTGTCAGATTGTTGTGTGGAAAATCACTGATCCCACTCGTGATAAAAAGATGTGCTTTGTTGTCATCATATTGTATAAGCCCTCCACATATTAACCCCTTTAAAATGTTAATTGTTTCAAGAAAGGCCTCCTATTTTTCCTACAAAATTTGTTTGTTGCACTTTTACTTCATTGAAATAATTCATCCTCTCTCGCACACAAACTTGCACTCATACATACAAAAAAATTTTTTTAACTGCATGGTTTGGAACAACTCTTAAGCCAGAACTGAACCTTATACCAGTTATCATTATTTTTGTACCACCAGCCTAAACTGGACATGATTCACAGTGAGGTCATATAGAAAATCAGTTGACGTTATATAGCTAGAATATTTCCTCTGGATACTCCCATTTTCCCCACTAATGCGTACTGCTACTGCTCAATCTCCATCTTACTTCACTCTCATCGGTGCTGAAGACAGTATCTGTTATGCACTGTCTAGGTGTTTCATATCATAATTCACATATATCTAATGTTCATAAACCCCTTTCTCAACAACACAATGGGAAGAGGGAGTATAAAGCAGTGACTGTTACTGTTTGAAGGGTAGGAAGGAAAAGGCTATAAGCTGTTTATATTCAAATGTGTTATTTTGATATCATGTGAAGTATAGAGATGTGACTTGACATAAATTTGCCAACCGTTTTACTGTGTTAAAGGAAATACGCCAAATATAAGAATAATAATTTTAATGTATCTGTACTTATTTAACTTATTTGCACCAACTATTTCAAAAGGCAATAATTACTATGTAATATGTGTAGTTATTATACTTGTAAGCACTTATTAATTCACTCTTGAGTGATCATGCCGCATCTGTATTTTAACATATTTTTGGAGTAGGTTGATTTGTGCCTGGGTACTAGTAAATTGGTCTATAGTGGCGTGAAGCTGTTTGTTTTACTTAAGGAAATATCACAGACAGAAAGAAAAATCTGTACACAATTTTAAAATGTTTAATTAACTGTGAAGATATATATGTAAATACATATATACATACACATAGATATATACATACACATAGGATGTCAATGAACAATTGTTACAAATTAATGGGGTGGTACATGTGATGAAATGGAACATATTTTATTAAGGTACCAATATCCAGAAATGCCTCCTTATACCAAAAAAACTGTGATAATAGTTAGCAGGAGTATAGTGGGCAACCGAGCAGTGTAACAGCACATATCAGGCATTACATGTGTAGGTTGAAGGTGTTTGTGCACTGCCCCATTTGATGCACAGTACTGCAGGTATCCCCTGCATGTGTTAGACATGCGGTGTTCACAGTCATAGTAGCACACCAACTATGCCATGCTACACATTTGCGTAGCATACAGACATTCATTTGGTTTACGGCGCAGTGGCAATGGCAGAGAAGCAGAGAGACTGTACTGCTAGTGATTTCTATAACAGATACCACCCTGTACACACAATGTTTGTGCGTGTCGACTGCCGTTTGTGGGAAACAGGTTCACTATGCTACACGAAGCCAGATACTGGAGCAAGAAGGACAGTTAAGACACCATGCTTTGAAGAAGATGTGTTGGAACGAGTTTATGAGATGCCATCCACCAGCACACGGGTGATAGAACATGCCATGCGCACTAACCATGAATCTGTTAGAGAAGTACTACATGAACATCTGCTTTAGTCGTACCACGTAAAAAAGGTACAGGGTTTGCAGGCAGCTGACTATCCTGCACGTGTGGAGTTCTGCCAGTGGCTGTTGCAGCAGTGCAATCAAGAGCCACACTTTCTACTATATGTCCTGTATACAGATGAGTGCTTCACCAGGGATGGCTTGTTCAATACTCATAACACTCACGTGTGAACCGAGGAACACCATTACATGACATACCCAACCAGGCATTAACAGAGGTTTTCAGTAAATTTCTAGGCTATGATGATAATTGACAGTTTAATAGGGCTGCACATTTTGCCACCATGCCTCAACACTGCAACGTATCTGCATTTCTTGCAGTCTACCAGGTCTGTTGGAGAATGCGAGTCTGGATATTTGAGTGGCCATGTGGTTCCAGTGTATTGGTGCATCAGCCCACTACGGCCGCTTTGTACGTGACCACATAGCCATCGCTTTTGGACATTGGTAGATTGAGCATGGAGGTCCAATTTTCTGGCCACCCCATTCCCCCGACTTAACACCTTTGGATTTCTACCTTTAGGGCCATGTAAAAACACTAGTGTACGACACTCCTGTGAATATCAGAGAATAACTTGAGGCCAGGATTCATGCAGCATTCAAGACCATCAAGAACACACCAGCCATCTTCAATACTGCGGTGCTGCAGGGCTTGCATTGAATGTGGAGGAGACAATTTTTAGCAGCTGCCGTATTCGCTCTGTGCATAATAAATCTGATTTAAGACACTGATTCACATGCATCTTTCTCAATACTGGATGCTACCCCTGCTTGCTATTATCACCATTTTGGGTATAGGGAGGCATTTCCTAACTGCTTCATTCATGGGAGTTAAAGTAGTGTTAGTATAATATGATGGATTGAGAAATTACTCACTCTTCTGCCATTGCTCTGATATATTCGATACGTAGAGTACCAGAAATTGTATATTTAGCTTTACGTAATTAATTTTTAGATAATTGTTTCATGTAAAGGCAATGAACCATTTGTGCTGCATGCATCCTTCCACAACGCAACAGTACTGTTTCATGTCACTGGTTTCTACCTTTTGACTTCTCCTTCTACCTTTCCACACCAGTGATTTGCCATCACCAGGTGACCAAACTTTTGAGGGATGGAAAAGATAAGCTGCCCTTCTCGCACTGTGCAACACCATGTTAGATTTTTGAAACCCCCTCAAAATGCTGGACTGAATATCTAAGACTTGTTATAGTTCTGATTGCATTTATGTATAGGACAGAGCAAGACTCTGAAATTACACGTTCAGTGCCTCATAATACTGTGGCTGGTCTTAGCATTGTATTGTTCGATTTACCAACTTCAGTTTGAACAAATGAAGCAGTGTAATCATGGAGGCAATAAAATACTTCAAAAATTATAGAAGTGCTCTTGAAACTTTAATAAGATAAATATTTTGTAATCTTTGTCCCTTCCTACAACTCATATTGTGGCATTATAGAAATGTGTAACCCAGTTACGATATTTTAAACATTTTAATGGGGTATTTATTTGCTTTGACAATGTAAGCTGCTGAAAACACACACACACATATATATGATACTTGTTAGCATCAATTTGTGCTAAAAACTCATAACCACGGGAAAATTTGGATGACTAGACTTGTATCTTCCGAAAGATACTTAGCAAGCTAAGATGTGGACGTAAGTCTTTCTATAGTATATTAACTATGTTTAATTATATTACCACTTATAAGAAAAACTAAAAAGAATTATATTCATTTAACTTTAAAACTAGCATCTTTTTTATTAACTCGCGTACACTTTCAGCTAAACCTACTACTCATGGTAAGGCATATGTACTGCCCTACATTAGATGGCTGATTCTTGTTATCAAAAGAATAAATAAACGTCGGGCATAACACTGTTCATATGAATGTTTTTCGTTTGAGACCTCTGATTGTTAGTAATGCAAGGATGTGACAATAAATAAAAAATAAGTCAGGTTACTTATTTTCTGTCGATCACCATGATTTTCTGAGAATTAGCCATGCACCAAAATTGTGTCTCCATGTATACACAATGATCGGGAATTATTATTGAAAACTCATAAGGGACAAATGGGATTTTGTTAGTAATATTTTGAAAAGGAACACATGAAAAGCCTTGGAAAATTTAAAAACTAAAGGGTCATTCCTTGTTAATAAAAAAAAAAAAAAATTGGCACTCACATTTTTAGATTTTGATAAGACTTTATTCAGTTTATTCCCTTCATGAAGGTAAGTGAATTCCCATTTTTTTTATTTAGCTCATATTGTTTTTATTTACATTTCTTCAAACTTTCGCTGAATTGCATTGTCTCAATGTTTCCGAGGTCATTTTTGCAAGCTGCATTCGCTTACAAAAGTTGTTACAGCTTTCTCAAAAAGCATGCAATCCCTCTGAAATTTGATAGCCTTATTAATTAAGTAATGTGGATTTCAGAAAAAAAAAAAATGCAACTACTTTACAAGGCAATAGAAAAATATATAAATTTTAAAAAAATTAATTTTTTTTTTTTTTTTTTTTTTGTAAATCCAAGACTTTTTAAAAATTGAATTACTGCAGTAAGGGAAAGGTGCAAGCATAGTGTGTATATATATAAACCTAAAAGTGTGTTTAATAATGCAAAAGATTAAAATTAATGGCTTTGTCAGTCTTTCAGTTAAAAATATTGTCTTTTATTCCTGAATTTTTATGAAAATGCCGCTGGACAACTAAGCTTAACTTGTTCGATTTCACTTAAAAATCTAAGACTCACACTAAAATATCAAACTTATGTATGTACCTAGTTTAAAATGTACATAATTGTGATAACTTAAAAAATTTTCGAACACAAATCACTATTTTGTTGCTTTACCTTTGAAAGGTCAATGCTGACTTGTCAAAATCTCTTTTTTAATGCCAATAAAATGTTTGTGTATAAAAATTTATTATTGAACTGTATACAGACATTATATATAATAAAATACTTTTTTTATAAACTGTATATAACTAAAGTTCATACTGTACACAAACTGCAATTTTTTTTCTGTTATATAACCTCCATGAGTGCCATTTTTCCTTCCACTGGCCTCGTACAATTTTTTGAAAAGTGGTAGATTCTTCCAGATGATATTTGTGGACTGTCAATTTCAGCAATCACATGAAAAAGTGGTATTGCACAAGAATCTTCACGTGCTGACTAGTAGAAAAATGGTGAAGGTCGATGAGTATGTAGAAACTTTATAATAACTAAACTAAAAATTAAAAGATGTAAATTCTGTAATGCAATATTTTGTCAACTATTATTTTTTATTTGGTTTAATTCAGAAGTGTTTGGCTACAGTAAAAGTTGATAGAAATCATCCTTGTGTAAACATTAGTAATTCTTTTTCCCACACACAGCAAACCGTTTGTTTACATTCCAGGCAAGTGAGGGTATAATGTCCTTTCAATTTATTTTAATAACAGTTAGCACATGGCAATTGTAATTGGCAAGGAGAGATCTGGTGTAGTAGCGGTGTGGCATGTGATTGGTGGATAGTGAAGGGGTGGGGATGGCTTGACAAGACATTTGGCATCATGCCAGGCTCTCTTCACTCTGCTGGTAGTATCGAAAAGGGACCAAAGACCCATCAGCAGTGGGCGATTTTGACGGGCAGTAGTAGGTATTTTATGAATCGCCAAAATTTTAAAACTATGCTGGGAAGTGCAGGCCAATGTGATGGTTGCTCTTTCTTTTATTCAGTGTTCTTTTAGAAATCTATTTCCACCTTGTTAGGTTGGATACGCACTGTGAAATGGTAGGCTGAACTACCATTCAATCTTTCCAGGCCAAACCGGTAATTAATGTAATCTGAGAAAGTCAACAATAAAGCCCTAATGACAAAAAAAGTGTGACATTTATTTCAACAGTGCTGGACTCTTAGTACTTTTAACTGAGCATCTAAATATCAACACGCATATTTTTTAGGACACAAGATAGAAATTCCAGAGGCAGGGATGTGCATGAAACCGGTGGTGCGCAGCAAATCAAAAACTTCTGTAAAATGTAATTATCGCCAATTATTAATCATCATTTTTATGTAACAGGAGTGAGCAGTTACATGTTACTGATATACAGTTGGAGGAGTTGTTTGTTCTACACTCTTTGTGCAACAGCTTAGTTGGAAACACTCAAGGTTTCCAGATGTGGACTCCTATTCATAAAATTATTTAATTATTTCCCTCTCCAATACCTATGATTTTCGTAATAAGGATTTCAAATGAAAATATGGGATAACACCAGCAACCAAACCCACCATGGTGGGAAGCAAGTGGTCAGACCACTAATGATGCCCCCTTGCACATGATTTGGAGTATCACTGCCAACCCCCTTGATGTTAAAAATTTGGTGTATTTTTATGTATGTGCTGTTTTAATAGACTAGTGAATATCCCAGTTTGTGAGGTTTTCCATAATTCAGTATCGTAATAAATATGCATGTATGTAAACAGAAGCCTTTTGTTTTCTGTGTGTATCTAAATTACCTACATTTGCACTACATCTATCAGGACAGAATACATAGATGTAATACACATTTTTTTCAAAGTAATTGATTTTGTCCCGTACAGGCACAGTATTTATTGATTTAGGTACTGAATACTGTTGTGTATGGCCACTTTGCCTTTGTGCCCTTCCCTTCCCCCCTTGGGCCAACGTAGCATAGTCCTCCCAGGAAGACATCACCGGTACCTGGAGGAGGGGAAGCAGTGCCAGCACATGGGCAGCGATAACACTTGTGTCACTCTCAGCTCTGGAAGAATGGATAATGTGGGGACTATTGCACAAATTTACTGGTTGTCAACTCCTCAGTGTGAGTCTAGGTACGAAGAAGCTTCTGGCCCATGCCATCTTGGCTATATAAGCAGTGACATGCCTTTGTGTCGGGAACCTTGAATGGCCAATAGTGTCTGGTGTGTGTGATAATTGGAATGATGGGCAACCGAGCAGTGACTAGTGGGTGCAGTGTGCGACCATTGGGAGAACAAAGACTTAGACTAACTAGCAGGACCATAGGAAAGTGGAACTTGATGCTTGAGTGGTGCACATTTGGAATGTTGATGTTTGACAGTGGACATTGTGATTGAATATGTATAAAATGTTAACAGTAGGGATAAGTATTTTAATGTTAATAGTAGGTGTGTGTATTTTTACAACATTGTAAATAAATTAATGAATTGAGTTCAGTTATTTTATTTATATTAAGATCTCCATCATCAGTGAACTTGGATGTGCCATAGGCAGTTTGTAACAATATACAGTTTGTTTACATTTATCATGTATATTTTTTTTATTTTTGCACTGGTTGTTGTATACTTAGAATGTGGCATTGTAAATACTACTAATAAACAAAATATATTTTACTGTAAAACAATATTTTTCTGGTGATGTTATTGTATACTTAACATGTCCCTCTCCCTTGCATTATTATGTTAGATGGCCAGTGGAAAGTTGACTTGCAAAGAAACTAACCTAGGTTTCAATCAAAGAAAAAATCACATGTCTCCGGTTTCATCCAGGATTCTAACTTGATACCATTTCATCAGAATGTAACACGTTTGTAACTTTGGTCACGTCTGTTGCTTATTGGAAATGGTAACACAGTGTTTCTCATGTTCTGTAGTTCATATTTTACCACAAAATAAATGGAATATATAAACATTGTTCAGAAACCACATGAAGTACAAAAAAAATGTTTATAATTTATTTTGCAAGTCACGTTTTAAAACAATTATAAATGAACAAAATAGGTACAAGGTACTGTAACATGAAATGTCAAAGAAACAGAGGAAAAAATGGATTGATTGTCCAAAACAGGTAGAATGGTGCTGGAAAGAGTAGTTGTGACTAACCAAAGGAAAACAAAGTTTAGAGTTAACAGTAATGGACAGTATTTGTACAAAAATAATTAAGTAAAAGGCCAGGTATCAGTTACTCTACCAGTTTGTTTCGTTTAAGTGTTCAGAGCTGTTAATGTTTTATCTATCCCTGATAATGATGTATAAGAAAAGAAAAGTGATTTTTTACTAAAAATAATGCCAAAGCGAGAATATATTTTAATAAGATCATTGTTTCTGTAAATCTTTGTTTCAAAGAATTGTTTTAAACCATACCTTGTCTAAAATGCCAGGGACATCAGGAACATTTAGTACATAAATGCATGAAATGGTGCCCAAGTAACCAACTACATAATATTTGACGCGGGCGGTGGGNATTCAACTTTCTGTGAAAGCTTCATATTGTATTACAAACACTACAATTTTGGTTTTTAACTTTTACTGAAATAATATTTCTCAATTGTAACATAGTGGTTTAAAAGACGAAATCTTTCATTATTGTAGACAACCTGATTTAGTACGTTTTTATGCTGTATTCATAATAAATGAACAACAAATATATTACTGAATAATAATGTATGCAGGACTGTAGTCTTGTGTATACGCCGTACACCCTGTAGTGTTAACAACACTCATTATAATATCTCTTCTGATTTTTTGCTCTTTGATATTTTACAGCAACCAGTCGCTGTATCACATGTATGTCTATTCGAGAAATATTATTATGTGTGATATATTTGAAAGTGTTATGACAACTCGTGGGACCGCTATTTTGGTTCTTATTAATAGGTACAAGATATTTTTAACAGTTGGGAGTCTGGCCATATCTTGATAGTAATCCTGTGTCTGTGTTTCATAATTTAGGCTGTCCGTGTCTGTATATAATAATTTAATGATGTCTGTATATTTGGTTTGCATAAAGTCTTAGTATAAACGGTTCATGAGGGTCTTCGAGAGGTCTATAACAGCAAAACCAGCATAAATAGGCCTGTCAAAAAATGTTTCCTTTTCCATCTTCATTAACAATAAGTTTTCTGTGTATAGTTCTGCACTTGAATGTTGCTTTCGTTATCAGTTTATTCAGTCGTCTTTTATTGCATTCCAATTCCATCTGCTGTATTTTCTTCTTATTTTCCATTAACTTCCCGAATGTGGCATTGTTCATAAATTTGAAAAAGTCCTTCTCAAAATAATTGCCGGCTGCCTGCCATTTACCATATTTAATTGAATGTAAGGTTCCAGCCATGAATTCTGCTGAAACTGCAGCATACTATGTATTTTCATCAACTTGAGCCCATGTTCCATTGCCTGCTTCAAATTAACATAATGTACTATATAATTTTTCTTCCCTTCAAGCATAGTTATTAATTTTGTATACTTAGATCCAGAGGGGCACTTGTTTACCAGCAAGAATGGCTGGTCTTTGTGGGAATCGTGGAGTTCTCGCAGATATTAGACGCCTACCTCCAGTATGTAGCAGATTCTTGCATTATCAGGCACGGGCGTTACGTCAATGTCTCTGTCCGCCCAGTGGAAATCACGTACAGGAAGAGGCAGTGACATTGCCCACCCGAACAAATCGTTCACATTTAAATACTGGAGGTAGATGGGCGGCTTCATGGCATCATAAGTTTCAGGTATATACCTGTTGTTTGCAGTGCTGTATCACTTGCTTCATTGGGCTACGCCTCCCCTTATTCCTCTCTCAATAAATAAATCTTTGTCATAATCTGTTTGCAATTCTAATTCTATCTTCGTGTATTTAAGCATGGCGTCAAACAAGAACCCTGGCGCACTCAAGTAGCGGACGCAGTATAGGCGATATGTATCCAGACACAAGTTGCGGAAATTTTCAAATATATCGGCTAGAAGGAGCACATCAGTTTTAAAATATATTATAGTAATCGGCCAAAGTCTTGCAATTGAATTTTCTCCATAGATTTTGTGCATCTCTTCGTCTGTGATATTGGTATCGGTCAGTTTATTGTAACATGTTGCTTTCGGTGGCATTTGAGTCTCATCCAGCATTTCCAGCGAGGTTATGTAATCATAAGGGAACACAGCCTTTCTGGTTATGAGTTCTACTTTGCCATAGCTGATGAATTTTTCTATATTTTTTATTTTACCATGTGGTAAATTTTCTGTAGGCATAAATCTAAACATATCAATAAACTGGACCGTAAATCTGTCTCCGAGCGATTTTGTGAAAGTAATTAATTTTCTTCTGTATATGGAATTATAAATATTTCTGTTTCATCGTATCCAAGTTGTTTAATAGTTTTCGTCATATGCCAGGTTATGAAATTAAATTGACAGTTTTTTTGGTTTACGATGAAGCAATTTACAGTTATTACAAGCTGCACCAATATACTTTCCCATAAAATGATCATGATCCCTTAAGTTACAGTTGTCTTCCGTAAAATATTTCTAGCAGTAGCAGCATCAAATAATCCGGGATCTCAGTATTCTCCAGCGATTTCATTGACTCACTAGCCTTACAAATGTCTTTTGCCATGTTACCAATATTTAATATATCTTCAATAAATTTCTTGTTCATGTCTTCGTCGGAATACATTATCAGTTTTTTGGGCAGGCTCATGGTTTTCACAGCAGGAATGATATCTACTTTTACGTGAATATTGTAATTATATGCTTCATGCTTCTGATATGAGCATGTATATGATGCAGCTGGATCTGGCTGATACGTATGTATTGTTAGAAGCATGGCCTCAGTCTGCATATATTAGTATCGGTACCTTGTCCACATTCTGATAATTTTTAAATTTAAGTATTGGGTGACTGCCATTCCTCTCATTTTGTGGTATTTCAATTTTTGCCTGTGCATGCGGTTTACAATATCTCTTGTGTTCGTCCAGAATTACAGCTCCCGTTTCGCCTCTCTCTCTTGGTATGTCATGATAGCAAGTAAAGTATCTTTTACATAGATGCATTTAATTTGTGTGTGCTGTCATCTGGGAGCGGAGCAGTTTAGAAAAATGTTGTATATATGTATAATGTGCATTATCGTTCATAGTTAGCAATAGCAGGTCGATGTGTCACTGCTTCTCATTAGTCACATTTATCTGTACTACTTTCTCAGTGTCATTAACAGTTACACATTAACTGATACTGTGGTGTTACTTTTCAAAAAAATCTTTATCTGATGTACTGGTCATGTACTTAAGCCCATTGAAATTAAATTTATCTTCCAGCTCTCTCTCTATCTGCTATTTACACATTTATTTTAAGTACTGTAAACACATATTTGATCTAATTTATTGACACACGCAGTTGAAGGCGTGTCACTGCCATCAAAGTCCATCCAGACCCGCAAGACATATTGTTCCTCCTCTCCACAAATTTTTACAAAGCTAGAAGCCACAGTTTCTTCGACATAGTGTGGATTGTAGACTGCCAGGTTCTTTGTCTTAAAGGCGCGCTGGTCAACTTTATCTTCATGGAGTTCTGGCTTCCTATAATTACACTCAAGAAATAAATTAATAAATTAAATTTAATACTTCCATATTTTGCAGATATGTACATATATCTACAGCTACATCGAGGACTTTATCAGCTGCATAAGTTTTCAAGTTACCCCTAAATATAAAACTGGTTTCTAGTACATCTCGTCTAATGGTGTATTAAATTAAAACTGGTAGCAAAAGAAAATCCTGTGGTCTAGGAGGCCACAATACAGGTCCTCCTCTGCCTATCCACCGCTCACCATAGCTTCTGTTTAGATATATGTCTTACGCATAGAAGGAAATGTGCTGGTGCACCGTCATTTATATTTTGTATAATTTTGATTATTAATTAACGTCTTTATCATTTACAGCATAATTATTTACGAGTGAAGATTTGATATTATTCCATGAACTGTCGTTCCATACTGTTGACTGTTCTAAATATCTTCTGATTTTCTCTCTATGGGAAGACAATTATATTGTATAGGACTATAACATGTTTGTGTTTTGTTTTCTTATTTAGAGACGATATACGCTATATTTTCCTATTATTTTTAGAATAAAATTAAAGGAATTTTAGGATGCTTGCTTTTAAAAAATTAATCTAGGGCATTAATGAAATGGTTATTTCCTTTACTTTATCCAGCACTAAGCTGCTGCCAAGAAGTCTGTTTAAAATGTAATTTGACGACAACATTATTAAGTGGTTAATTCTAACTAGTTGTGGCAAAATGTTGAAAAATAATAATAATCTCAGGCAGACTTGAACCCATGCAAAATTGTTGTATGTATGTCATAAGGTGTATAACGTAGTCCTAGAAAGCCATCATATAATTTTGTATAGTGTTAAAAAGTGAGTTTGGTGTGGTTTTTAAACTTGACGCATGCTATACTTCAAGGTGACCATGTAATCCTCTATAAATATCAGCTTGTTATGAGAATACCAGCCCACGCACAACAATTCAATAACTTTCACATAAAACATCAGTCATCCTTTACAGGCCTTATGCTTTTACCACACATTTATCTCTTAGGTAGAAAAATTGTCTAAATCTTACCTTATACGCTACAACTCTTCTAAAATTTTATGCAGATGTTTGGTATATATATATATATATATATANAAATATAAATTTTTTACAAATCGTCTTAAGTGATTTAATAAAAATAACCAGTCAGTGATGGCGAGGATAAACCAGTATGCCAGCCCTCAAATTATGAAACCATTTGAATGAGTACTTCCCAAGAAATGGGGAGTTAAGTTAATAGGATATTACAGCATTTCCTCTAGCCGTGTCGTCTATGGCCAGACGACTTGGAACTCCTCCCCTGGCAGCAGGGTCAGTTCTGTCCACAGCTAACGGCAATGGAAATTCCATGCTCACGCTAGGTGATAGCACAATCAATTTTGTCGGAATGGCGAGGGACACGACCCTCCTCTTCAGCATCTGCTCTCACACTGAGGGTCGTGTGTTTGCGCTTGGGCTCATATACAGCATGCAGTGATATTTTGGGGATCAATTTTTGCTATGCAGATAGCGTTCTCCCAGTTTGGTGAGATTTTGATGCAGTGCTGATTTTCACACCAAGTGAACAGCCTTAAGTTGGCAGTACTATTACAAATGCTTCAAGGAACATACTATAGGTGGCAGGACAGTGCAGACAAGCAAACACCATCACTGTACCAGTTTACTATGGCTGCCCCACTTCAGACATGCAAGAAACAAGAATAGTATTCTGTTATTCAGTTTTTGAATAGCGTAAGTGTCAAACCTATTGAAATTCACTGATCAATAACAATTCAATACAGTTATGCTTGTTTGTAACAAACGCTCCTCGCCTGGGCCAGGCCAAATGAGTGGTGACGACAGAGAATACTGCAGCAGTTGAAGCTTTAGTGATGGAAAATCGCAGAGTGGCAGTAGATGAAATTGCAGAAATTCTGAACAATAGTCATGGCTCAGCACACCACATCATTCATGATATGCTCAAGTTTTATAAATTGTCAGCTAGGTGGGTGCTAAGACAGTTGACTCTAGAATTCAATCAGCAACTGTTGATGCCCGTGAAGAACATTTGCGGTGCTTTAAAGCAAAAGGGGATGGCTTCCTTGCAAGAATTGATACTGGCAACAAAACCTGGGTCCACTACCATTAACTGGAAACAAAGAGAACAAGCAAGGTATTGCGTCATTCCTCATCACCAAAATCCAACAAGTTCCGGACACGCAGCCATCTGCAGGGAAGATTATACTGCTAACCCTCTTGGGATGAACATGGTGTAGTCTTGGAGTACTACGTGCCTAGGGAGACCACTGTCACCAATGCCTCATATTCAAATCTCCTTAAGAATCATATTTAACTTGCGATCAAGTCAAAGCGTCTTGGATTGCTGTCTCCTGGTGTTGTTTTGGCTCCGAACTGCTCATGCATCCAAGACCTGCATTTTGAGTGTCTTCCACATCTGCCATATTCACCAGACCTGTCCCTAGTGATTACCACATGTTTTGGATAACTCAAAGAGGCAATGGGAAGAAAGAAGTTTTGTTTGGATGAAGAGGTACACCAGGCAGTGCACGAGTGGCTGCGCAGACAACCAAGAAAATTTTTTCCTCGAGGAATCTATTTAATTTGTAAGGACTGGAGTACTTGCATTGAATGTATTGGAGACTATGTAGAAAAATGATAAAGTTGTTGACCACTTCTGCTCAATGAATGAAATTTGAAAAAATTTAGGTTTTCATTTGATTTGCCCTCTTATACTGTGCATGCATCTCTATTGTTTGTTAACATTAACAAGCATAGATTCCCTAAAAATGATATAATTCATTCTTATTACACAAAAAGTGCTCAAAATCTTTACGTAATACAAAATTAATTAAACTTTTTCAGAAGAGGGCCTACTATTCATGTATTTCTTTATTTAATAAATTACTATGTTATCTAAAAAGAACTCAGTCAGGATAATCCTAAACTATTTTAATATAATGTAAAAACATTCTTAAAGGAGCATTCTTCATATTCATTACAAGAATTTTTTCAGGTGGAATGGACCTAATGGTGTTTTTCAGTATGTAAGTGCAATGTTATTTGGGGTTAAAGTGCATGTGACTATCATACTCATAATTTTTTTGTTGTGATATGATAGTAGCTTGTCATTTTATATACTTATGTATATTACTAGTCTTGTATAACTATTTGGTTTTGTTATTGTACATGTATTATTGTCTCTTTGTGTTTCTACACTTAGATATATTACATTTGTGTTTGTACCCTTACACTTTTGTTGATTGGCACTAACATCGTTAACCCAGTCAGTTTTATATTTCTGGTTTTATGAAGCTCAATAAATTAATAAAAAATAAAATAAAAATGTGGCTGCCCAAATTTCATATTTAAATAGTCCTTAAATTAGTAAAAATAAAAGCTGTACTAGATTTAAGTATCTGGGTTCTTTGCTTTGAACAGCTGGTACATTATTTTTATAATAAATCAGCACTAAGATATTTGTCTAGCTAGCCAGTTTAATGACTCTCCTTAACTAGACATGACTGAATATGTTCCTGCACCTTCGTTTTGGTATCAAAAAGTGTGAAATTGGTATGTTTTCCACATTTGTCTACAAGACTTTTATCTTCAACTTTTAGAACACATAATTGTCTAATATGCTGATGCCATCCGTGATTTCCCCCACAAGAACCCATTTAATTGCATCCCAGTGTGTTGTGTGTGCTCAGGGAGGTGTTAAGTAGACCACCACCAGCTGTCACATGACAAGTGCTGGCCACACTTGATCAAGCGGCAGTCAAACAACATGGATGCCTACCACCCAGCTCAATTCAAAACCCATGTGAAATAGTGAGAAAGTGAATCAATAATCAAAGGATTTCCGTGCATCATAATTAAACCCAATTTAAATAACAAATGAGGAAATGAAGGCCATATTAGGCATTTTGTTGTGTACACATATAATATGTTGTAATCATGTGGAGGAGCAATGAGTATTATAATCTTTATTTTCATTAGTGTTTCATGCGAGTAGAAATTAGCAAGCAATACTTAAAGGGTTAATATAATGTGTGGTGAGAAATTGGTATATAATGTATTTTTGTGCAAGTCAAGGTTTTGATGCCAGTGATATTGCATCTTGCCGCAAATCTTAACATATATAAATTTAACAATACACTTTGGTGCTGCATATAATATAGCAAATCAATGCAAATAAAGTTTTAATATTATTTTTGCGCCCGTGTTAATTATTGTGTATAAGTGTCAATATGCTTGTTTGAAATGTATCAACATTTTTAGTAAATTTTTATTCCACAGCAGACTTTCAGCAAGGGATACAGGAAGTAACGTGTATCAATTACGATTTTGATTGTGCATCATATGTTTATGTAAGAGGGTAAGTCAAAAATAAGTTTCCCTATTTTTAATGGGTGGGCGGGAAAAATGGGTGAAGATAAAAAACATTTTTTTTTATTTCAACACTATTCCTTTATTTTTCTACAAATTACCTTAATTTAGTTTAGCATTCATTATACCGTAAACTGAGGTCTTCTATTCCCTGATGATAGAAAGTGGCATCCTGCTCATATTAAGAAGCCATTTCACCACTTCACTGTTGCTAAAAATCATCTGCTTTGTAGATGGTCTTCCTGCATGACAAGTGGAGCTGTTGCATAGATAATTCCAGCACTTACGTCACCCGCACCATAATAGCCTTACTGCACACCTGACATTGGCAATGTGTTCCCCAACCACTGTACAGCCTGAACTTGGCACCTTCGGGTTCTCATCAGTTTGGCAAAATGAAGAAACAGCTACGAGGCAGACAATTTACCAGTGACGACGAAGTGGTGAAATGGCTTTAAGAGCAGGACGCCACTTTCTATTGTCAGGTAATGGAAAAACTCATTTTACACTTTAACAAGTGCTTGAATAAATTAATTTAATATGTAGAAAAGTAAAGGAATGGTGCAGAAATAAAAAGGTGTTTTGTGTCTTGACTTATGTTCATCTATAAAAATAAGGAAACTTACTTTTTCACTTACCCACGTGTATCAGAGTAATGTACATCATCCCATTTCATATATTTGCAATTTTTGTGAAAGAAATTTGTTTTAGACATTATTAGCACCCAGCCTCAGCCGCCCTCACATCACAAGCAAACAGTTGGGCTGCAGCGGGATTATGAGCCTGTACACGTATCACACCCCTGGAGAATGTTGTCTTTTGTGACATAACATTATAATACTAATGGGAACAGACATTTAATGTGGTTTACCAGAAACGTTTTCATTTCTATCNACGCCTCATTCCCCGGAGAAGATGATACCCATCGGAGCTGACTTGCACCCCACCAGTTCATTTAAATTTTAATTGTTCATCATCCATGTTGTGTTTGTTGCATGTCTTCTTCAGTTTTCTATCACTGCCACACCAGAATTTTTTTAATACAACAGTATTTGAATATAACTATCAGTAAGTGTGTAGTGCATTTAGTTCATTGAGCGGCATCACTATGAACTTCAGCATGACAAGCCCTTAAACTCATCCAGCCTACCTGGCATAATGTAATTACAAACATTCCAGTGTACTGTGACTTTCGCAGTGGTATTTTGGTGGACCAAAACATACCAAACAACTCAACTATGAGGACGTGTGGTTACATGATCTTTTAGACCATATCTTCGATCATGCCCTGAGATAAGAAGATCTTTTACTAATCCGAGCAACATACAAATTGACTGGTTGGTGCCCAGGGAAATTCACTTTATACCAGTTTTGCTTGGCTTTTGCCTGTCTCCACCAAATGAATCTTTATCATAATAACCTTTGTGTACCACTAACCCCTACAATGATCCTGTCACTAGGCCAGAACACGTCAATGCTTCTCACTCGCAGCAAAGATAGAAAATAATGCTAATTAACATATCTGTGTTCTTTCTGAGCTTACCATTGCATGGTATTTGAATGAATTATTTCTACTTTCCGTTCTTGGATCATCTTGTGATCTCCTCTTCATATCTACATCTATCATGGCTGGCAAATATAATTTTGTTTATCCTTTGAATAATAGTTGTTATAAATTTTACTGAAGACACACAACTAGTTGTACACAGATATGATACCACTGAAACATTTCTACTTGCAGTTAAAATAATTCACATGTAATTGAATGTATTATTCAGTTTCTAACCAAATAATTAAAAGTATTTGGTTGAAAACAGAGTAATACTATTATCATAAACATTAATTCATATTGCACTTACCAAGAATCATCAATGTTTTTAGTGAGAATAACACTTTTTGGATGAATCTCATATTCTTTATCCATTACTCTAGCATTTTTAATTACATTACATTTATAATCCTTCTGATTTACTTGTTTCCCCCTCTCCTCTTCTGAGATTTAGGAATATCATCAGAAC
This sequence comes from Clitarchus hookeri, assembly GCA_002778355.1. Classification (NCBI taxonomy): domain Eukaryota; kingdom Metazoa; phylum Arthropoda; class Insecta; order Phasmatodea; family Phasmatidae; genus Clitarchus; species Clitarchus hookeri. The sequence goes on from NQII01000002.1 coordinate 2,243,444, forward strand.
TATCACAAATTTTCTATGTAATCCTTAACAGATGAGAAGTTACACTGATTAAATATATTTCAACTATAATCTGTACTGAATATGTTTATGCAGTGCTGTCAACTTCAAACAAAGACACTGTACTTTTTATTAAGTTGGCAGAAGCCCATAACTTCCGCCCGTTAATATATGTCATGAATTTGTAATGTTATTTCTGACCATTACTGTCTCTATTACTACTTATACATATTACTACCTATATTACTTTTAAGCTGAATTGATGTGTCTGTGGTCAAATAATGTATTTAGACACAAATATCAATTTTGTAAAAGTGACTTCTTCCCATTTGACAAATTGTGATTCATTTGCGTATTTCTATTTTTGCTTTCAGTTTTTGTTTCTACGAGTTAACTAACACACACTTAATGTTTTGTCTGTGTAAGCTTGTATCATCACATCTACAGGTGCTACATTTATAGGTGCGAGTTTGATGTATACAAGATGCTGTAGTTTTTTTTAGATCTTTTTATTCTACACAATTCTGTACTACATGATATTGTTCCATCTTTAACGGTTTAGACAGCGTGTTGCAAGAAGAAAGCGCGCTGGTGGCAAACTTTTTTCCGATTTGATTCACTATTATTGTCACTGCTTATTCCTTATGTTACTTTATGTAACAACATATATACTAAATCCTGGCCAGGGAACATAGTTATGAATTAAAAAAAAAAAACACGTAAATCGGATAAGTGGTTCTTGAGTGATAAACGCACTAACAGACAAGACAGAGAGACGTTGAGTTTTATAATATGTATATAGAGTATAAAAGATTAACACTAAATAAAATTCAACTTTATTTTTAAAAAAAACTTAAATAATAATTCTGTAGTCCATGCAAGCGGAGCCACGGGCACAGCTAGTCTATTACATAACATTGTTTAATCTTGATCTTCAGTTAACACAATTTAAAAGAATTTATGTCCCGCATGCTGTTGGTGAAGACTTTAATTTACTGTTGCAAAAGCAAAAAATAAATGCAATAGCCTCAAATCTCACTTGTATTTTGTTAGCAATTTTACCTGAAAAAGCAACCTGAAAAAACAGTTTTTCACAATGTTAACGGCCTTTATTCAATATATGCAAGACACCTTGCATCCTCTAAAGTGTATGTTCTTATCTCAAGAAAACACATTTGCAATTCGTTAAGTATTTTAGTCTATAAACAAACATTTCAGAACTGTTTTAACTAAAAGTACCAGGTCATGTTCATGTTTTCAACTTAAAGGGCAAGATTAATATGGTGTCATAAGAACTGTATCTGCTTCCTCCAGAGTGAGGGTGTTAAACCATACTAAATGTGCTTGTTGATCATAAAAGTATCATTGTAACATGTTACAGCTATAACAACAAAGGCACATAGTTCTCAGTCAGATATGTAACAATTAATCTTTTTAATGGGGAACATGCATTTATCATTTATTAACTGATAAGATTACAAATGTTTACAAATATTGCCAACTAAACTGTAAGCATAAGGCAGCATTCAAAAATGCAGTTAAAATAATGTTTTGAAAGTTTTAGAAATTCAGCTGTTTTCTAATGGGTTTGAAATCCTCTCTTATCGGCTGCCATGTTTTGACATCACCAGGTGATACTTCATTGGCAGGAAATGACTCTTGTATAATACAAAGGTATGGTCCTATACATTTGTTTATATGCAACAGAAGAAAAATCTACCTGCATACATACAATTCATTTTCATAATTTTTGTTATTTTGTTCAATATCTGTTGATATGAACAGTGATCAAAATATGTTTTGTTTAAAAGAAGTTATAAGTTAGTTTTGAAGGCTTGTAGTTTACACTACTTTCATCAGCAATTCTCTCAAATTACAACTTCAAAACGGTAGATAAAGCAGTTTTTTTTTTAAATAAAAAAAAATTTCTACATGTGAGTGTCACAGTGGTTCCAAATTTTAATATGTATTTATTGCTGTTGAAATTTGCAACTCGTCACTGTTTTGGTGAGTGCACTTATAGTCTCAGGCTATTAATGGAAGTGTTTGTTTTTGGTGCATTCCTACATTTATTTCCCGGGTTATTGACGGATTTACTTGTTTCCCATTTGTGAAAATACTAAAATTTTTCAGTGTTTTAGTTTTTAAGTCAATGATTTATTTGTTTACGACACATAGCTATAACTTAAACACAGACCTATCCTAACTTTCATGGGCTACTACAAGGTAGATAGAGAAATTAAAATATAGAAATACTTGCCTTTCCTGTACATTTTATATGAAAGCCCGCATGTGTATGATATTTAAAATTTGGTCTTCGGAATTTGAGAGCATTTACACATGCTGTTGTATTTTATGACCTAGCCATTGTATGACATTTTATTACCATACTCGCATCTGTGTGTGACAGGTGGTGATGTGCCTTGGCCACTGCCAACAGTGCAAACATTAACTCTTAAACAGTAACATTTAACAGGCCATGTTGGCTGAGCGTTTAGACTGCTTACCTCCCACCAAGGGGAATAGGGTTCAATCCCCAGTTGGGTCACTCCCAGATTTTCGAAAGTGGGAATCAGCTGGCAGATGCCGCTGTTCGGTGGGTTTTCTCCGGTATCTCCCATTTCCCCACCCTTAACTTCCAGCGATGCTCCATTCTCATCTCGTTTCACCCTCATCAGCTCTCAAGACCCCGTTATTAAGAGCCGCCCAAATCTTTCAACTCAACAACCTAACACCTCAATGCATAAACAGTAACACCTAAACACACGTTTTTGCTCTGTACTACTATCCAGAATAATTTAAAATAGCTTAATTGTTCTGGACGCATAATTTCTTAAATAAGTGTTATTTATAATTACTAACGAAAATATCTTCAGGAAACAATGTAGGTAGGCCTTACATTGATGAGAATATTCAAATTTAGCCTTATACTAACTCTGTTATTTTCTCTTCATTGTATTTTTTCACTATTTAACTGTGCACACATGTAAATAATGTACATGTGATATAGTACATATAATGATCTTCATGGCAGTAAAGTTTCGATTGTGAATGAAATACACTGAAGAGCAAAAAAAAACTGGTTCACCTGCCTAATATAGTGTAGGGCCCCCGCAAGCATGCAGAAGTGCTGCTAGACGACGTGGCATGGACTCGACTAATGTCTGAAGGTATGCAGGAGGCAATTCACACCATGAATCCTGCAGGGCAGTCCACAAATCCATAGGAGTGCGAGGCGGTGGAGATCTCTTCTGAACAGCACGTTGCAAGGCATCCCAGATATGCTCAATAATGTTCATGTCTGGTGATTTAGGTGGCCAATGGAAGGGTCTAAAGTCAGAAGAGTGTTCCTGGAGCCACTCGGTAGCAACTCGCTACGTGTAGGGTGTCGCATTGTCCTGCTGGAATTGTCCACGTCCGTCGGAATGTACAATGGACATGAATGGGTGCAGGTGATAAAACAGAATACTTACGTATCTGTCACCTGTCAGAGTCATATCTAGATGTATCAGGGGTCCCATTTCATGCCAACTGCACACGCCCCATACCATGACAGAGCCTCCACCAGCTTGAACAGTCCCCTGTTGACATGTAGGGTCCATGGATTCATGAGGTTGTCTCCATACCCGTACACGTCCATCCGCCCGATACAATTGGAAACTAGGCTCGTGAGACCAGGCAACGTGTTTCCAGTCATCAACAGTCCAATGGCGGTGTTGGTGGACCCAGGTGAGGCGTAAAGCTTTGTGTCATGCAGTCAACAACGGTACACAAGTGTGCCTTTGGCTCCGAAATCCCATATCAATGATGGTCCGTTGAATAGTTGGCACGCTGGCACTTGTTGATGCCCCAGCATTAAAATCTGCACCAATTTGAGAAAGGGTTGTACGTCTGTCACGTTTAATGATTCTCGTCTGTCTTCGTTTGTCCTGTTCGTTCACGATCTTTTTTCGGCCGTAGCAATGTCGAAGATTTGATGTTTTGCCGGATTCCCGATATTCACGGTACACTCGTGAAATGGTCGTATGCCAAAATCCAAATTGTATCGCTACCTCGGAGATACTATGTTCCATCTTCCGTGCGCCGACTATAACACCATGTTCAAACTCACTTAAATCTGGATAACCTGCCATTGTAACAGCAGTAACCGATCTAGCAACTTTTCCAGATGCTTGTTGTCTTATATAGGCGCTGCCAACCGCATCGCGTTACTCTGATTGGTTCCATACCTCTGTTATTTGCATACGCACGCCTATACCAGTTTTTTTTTTTGGTTCTCCAGTATATATAATCTGTCCAAATATATTTCACTTTATGTTTTCTGAATTTGTTCACATTTTGGGACAGGAACAATAACATTCTTGTAGTTTCTACGAGATGTATTTGTACACATAGATACTATGCACAACCTGAAAGGTGTTATTTTGCTGCAGTGTCAAGTTGACACAGAAGTTTTGTGATGCTTGAATGGCTACTATAGGCAGCTAGAAGCACCTGGCCATAATTTTGCCAAATGATGCCACAGTAGCCACCATGTTGAAGTAGAGAGTTTCATTGAGAATTTAACAACAAAATTGGTTGTCTGTCAATGATATTTATATATAAGCATTGATATTATAAGTAATTTTAGAAAAATACAATTAATACATTTTTTAAATGTGTGAATGTTCCCCATTGTGATGCTTAACAAATATTTAGAATGTCGTTTACAAAAAAAATATCAGTTACAAACCTCTTTGCAGCACAGCATGAAATGATAATGTTTGATGTGGTTAAATACATATTGTAGTATTTACTAAATAGTATTATGTTTGTGTAAAACTGAGTCTAGTACAAAAAACTGAAAATATTGAAAATATATGAGGTACCAGAATAATTAACATAATATGTCAACAGCCACATAATTGTCAAAAATATGATTTTCTTAAAGATTTTTATTCTTTAAAAATGTTTTTATAATTCATTACTGAAGTAACAGTTTCATTAAAATTGTCGCCATCATTAATATACATTTTTATAGACTAAATCCGTTGGTTGTTGCTAGCAATCTGTGAGAGAGCTTTGTTCAAAAAAAAAGTTGCTTCGCCACTGGTGAATGGATGGAATTCCATGGCTCATACAGAACAAGCATATTCATCCGCTAATGCTAGAGATTACTGGTAATGTTTCTAAGTTGGTCGCTAGCACCTCACAGGATTCACTGCTGTAACTACATGCTGAAGGGTTCAAGAAAGTGTTGCACCAGTTCCTGTAAGATTGAACTGCCCTAGCCATGGCCGTTAAAATGGTTGATTTTCATATGGATACCTCAGAGAAAAATATTTCTGTAATAACTAGGGCATTGAAACTGTTCATTAGAGAAATCGATAAAACATAAGATTTGCATAAACAAATACAATGTGACCAAAGGAACAAAACATAAAAAGAAAAAGCAAAAAAATGAAAAATATGTACCTAATGTTAACTGTCTTGATACAGCTTTTTCTTCTAGTAACCATTACGGTTTTTATAGTTCAATGAGTAATGTGTGAACCAGATAAACTAAACCTTCCATGTTCAAAGTTTAAAAATAGTGCCTAAAGCAAAATATTATAGTAGCTTTTTCAAGTATAAGTTTATGTTTTGTAAGAACCTCTCTGTTACACTGAAGCTAAAATTGAATTGCTGTGTATGCAATGAAGGTGCACCAGACCGTAGGCTACATAATAGAAGCACACAAACTACAGTAATTATGGGTATTTACTTTGCAGTTAAGTTTGCCTATACTTTCCCAGCACTCGGTAGGTTAATATGTCGCCATCATGCATTGTTATAAAAATTATTTATAAAATTAAAAAAGTAATAAGACTTCTCAATCTGTATTTGAACATAGAAAATTTAGCTGAGATTATTTCCAATAACATAACAATTTTGGGAATTTAACAAAATGAATGTGTGCAGGGACAGTAAAGTGGCATTAGATACTCTGATATAAAAGTTTTGTTTATATAGTTTTTGCCTGATAGCTTTTGTGAAGAGTTCATGCCAAGGATTTTGTGCATTTCTATTTTTAAATACAATATTTGTTTTTCCAACCATTTTTAATACCAAACTTTTGATAAATAATGTTAATATTTTGAAAATTTGTTTTGTAAGGCTTTATTATAGAGGTAGGAAACATCAACTGTTGCATTAAAAAATTGTTAATATTGTAGTTTCTATAGAGCAGCAGTACATTTTTATTACATTTGAATAAAATATATATTAACATACTTTATGATATGCAGTGTTCATTGGGTGTTTTCAACTAATAATACAAATACTTTCCCATTTTTTTAAACATTTGAAACTTTGAACAATATGTGGTTATCAGAATCATTTTCTGCTATCATTATTTTTCTGGTTGCTCGGGTATGATAATGCCATTTTGAATGTCCACCACCAGATGAGTAGTGGTTTACATACGAACTTCATACTTTATTTAATTGCATAATATCTGCACTTATTTGACCACATTTTCGCCCAACAAAAATGGGGTGCAAACATTATGCAACAAAGTCAGAATCTTTTTTTAAATTCAGCATTATGTTTTATATGAAATAAAAGGTGTGTGCACTAATTTATAACTAGTTCCTGTTGATTTTCATTTGCTATGTTCATAGAATATTGTATAAAAATGTCAAGAATGTTGCTACAGCTCACCTGTGACCAACCAGGCTTGCGTGCAGCTTCTCTGTGCTACTGTGTGTATATATACCCTAAGCCAGATGGCAGTGGTAGCCAGAGCTAGCTGGTGCACACAACTGGTAACTGTTTAATAGACACACAGAACTTGCAACTGTGTAATAGCTGCTAAGCTTGCAATAGTGCAGTGATGTCACCACGTCTGCAGCTTATCTGTTCAAACTACCACCTCTTCCCTTTCACCTCTTCTGGCTCTTTTCCTAGAACAAACGTTTACAAGATGCTGCATCTGTGATAAGAATCTATCCACCATTGTTGACACGTGCTGAGGGGAAAAGTAGCAGACATGTTCTGGGTGTGAGCAAGGCAGAACGTCTTAATTTGAATAAAAACAGAGCAAAGTTCGGGTGTGTGAAGACAGACCACTAGTATTACAGTTTCAGATGGCGTATCCTTTAGTCCGAGTTTCCTATTACCATAGGAAACCATATTGATGCCCTACAGCAAATGTGATGGATGTTATTTAACACGTTAAAAAATTTACATAAAAACCAGTAATAAAAGACTTAAAATTACAAACTTCCAGAAAGAAAAACTTAGCAGTATAATAGTACGTAACAAATTTTTTTTAGTCTACATCACAGCAAAATTTTTAGTGAAAATTTCACAAAAATATTTTTAAAATTAACTATAAATGATTGTATTAAAATAAATAAAAGCAGTTAGTAGCACTCAAACTGCACGATGGCTTGTTCGCTGCATTTATCAATATTGTGTTTCATTTAATGACCTTTCCTTTCCCCTATGCAACCCCTCTAAGCGGCTGGAGCGAATTGACCACTCAAGGTAAAAGCCTTTTTGACAGAGACTGAAACTTTCCTCCGTTATCAAACTTTCCCCCATTATCAAACTTTCCTCTATTATCTTCTCTTTCAGGGATGACCAAGATTGCATCGCCTGCTGTAGATATCCAATGCAAACACAATGCTGGTTTTATAATCCTTTTTAAGCTTTAAAAACAAGGGTATGTACATTTTGCAATGGCAAACATTATGTGAGTAAATAAAGTATTGAAGGCATGGGAAGTGCTCAAGTATGGCAACGAATTTCAAAAGGTTATATGGGTGGTTCACATACAAATGAAGACTCTAGCATAGGTCCCTCGGAAGTGGAAGATATTTGTCAGAGTGCTCGTACTACTAACCAAAAAATAATATTATTTGCCTTGCTGTAATGGTGATGACTACGCTAATCAGAACAGAAAATTTACGTGATTTGTGGTAAATATATCTTCTCTAAGAATATTTCCATTCCTTTTAAAATTGTACAAAGGACAAGATATTCACTTAGTGTGATAATTATGGTGCTATATTTGTTTGAAAGAAGATGAAGGCAGTGATCTGTCAAGCCCAATTCACTAAACAACTTGGGAATCATGAGTAGTAAGTAAATATGAATTAGCATAAAGGCAGCTACATAGTCGCCTTCAGTCTCGCTGCTCAAATTATTAGACATATTAACAAACCTTTTATGGTGAATAAGGATGAGATTAGCAAATGAAGGTCCTCGGATGAGGTTCCCACTGCCTGCTATTACGCCATATTTCAGGTCATAGTGATTATGGACACTGTAATCACTTGCCAGAGTGCTATGCAACAAATCATCATCCTTCAAATGTACTGGTCCAGATGCAGATGCTGTTGACAAAACCACATACATGCTGCTACATGTTTCCAGGCAGTTTGTGTGGGACCCATTGGGCATAAGCTTTTTGATAATACAGCCTTTTATACAGTATTACATGGATGGTTAATATAACTGCTGCAAACTCTAGTGACCAGTCATTCTTAATTGATCTGTTTAATTGTCTTAACTAGTAAATTCATCTCTGGATATTTAATGGTGCTGGTATATGGAATTGGCCTTTTTTTGTGTCATTTTGTGATGATGACCAGCCGCTACAAAATCTTGCCACCCATTCCCTGATTACAGATGTGCTTAAACAATACTGACAATATATAGCTTCCATTTTACAGTGAATGTCCAATGTCTTGTGGCCTTTGGCTGTGAAGAACCATAGCACCACACTGTTCATCCTTGGAAACCTCCATCTCTCGCACTGACACAAGAAATGTACTGCCCTAGTGATGGTTCATCCACTTCACCATAAAAGGTGTGTGGCACTGCTCTCTTAACACAGCATTAGGGAGCATTGAATTGCCAGTGTTGGAGAGTATTGTCATGTATGGTTATTACATTCCTTTTGAGGCCTTCTGTGAGTTACACTAGACTGCACCTTGTACCTGTAATCTGATATCACGTTCTTTTTGTTTATTCATGCCTTCAGTAATTGCCATTCTCTTCAATACTAAAAAAATTAATTTATCCACTGACATTTTATTATAGCTTTTAAATCTCTCTTCACCCTCCTCATCAATGTAGATTTTCCTTATCATTATGTAATGCTCTTGGTGGTAATGACCATTAAGATGTCACATACATTTTGCGAGAAAGCCAAACCAGTGGTGTTTCAAGACACACCATCACACATTAATCTAATATTTGAACACTGGGTAACCAAGTGGTTTAGAGCCCACTTTAATCAGCCCTCTCAGCATGACTCGGAGTGTAGTGAACATTTTAGAGCAGGCCAGCAATATTATTTAAGCAGTGACGGGTCTCCGAGCTGGCATTCTGAGAGTTGAGAGTCTGAAGGATTGTGCCACCTTAAGTGACAGGTGTGCGAAGAGAGTAGAGTGACGAGCCAGCAGAGGATGAGTGACGACGGAAGTGACCAGCAGGTGTGAAGTCTGCAGACTTTGAGCATCGGTGCAGTGGTGAGAGACGGCAGGCGGGGCTTTTGAACTGGATGTGTGAGTGACAGGAATTTGGAATGATGGAATTAGACATATTGAATATCTATAAATAATGAGTCTGAATTAAGTGACTGTAACCAATATATAGGCTTACATAAGGACTTTGATTAGAATTGAGATAAAGATTAAATATTGTGCTCACATAACAAGAGTAATAGTAGAGATAGCTATTTTAATGTTATAAGTAATAGTTGTGTGAATAAATTTAAAATAAAATATGGTTATTTTATTTTTATTAAGATCTCCATCTCACGCAGACTTGGATACCCCCTCTGGCATCTTGTAACACTGGTGTCAGAAGTGGGATGTAAGCAATTATTAATTAATCAATTGTAAAAGCTTTAGGTCTAAAATTAACACTGTTTTGTACAACCATCGCAGTGAATGTTAACTAGAAAAATGTTTGCAGAACAGGAAGCAATGCAAGCATTATTTGAGGGACTAGGCAGCCAAATGGCTAGTGTGAGCACAAGTGGAAATAGCTTGAAAGTAGATGTAAACAACCAAGTAGTGTAAAAGAAAGTGTGAATGAAACTGTAAATAGCCAAATTAGTTATTTAATACTAGGTGCAAATGAATCTCTAAATACCCAAATTATTTCTGTAATAGATAGTGTAAATAAAACTGTAAATAATGTAAACAAGAATTAAAATAGATAGATAACTATTGAAAGTGATTTAGTAGATACGAAATTAGACACTGGAAATGAGAATGTAGAGAGGAAAATAGAAAGCATTAGCAAGTTAGTGAATGAAAGAGATTGACTATATGGACAAGAAAATTGACATTGAAAATAAAAGATTTGACAGTGTAAATTAAATGTTGAATTGTTTAAATGAAACAGTGAACAGTGTAAATGAAATGATAGACATCCTAAATGAAATAGTGGACAGTGTAAACGAAAGGATGGATAGCGTTGAGAATAAAATGAAATAGGAAATAGGTGGAATGAAGAAGGAATGGCAGGAATTTATTCAGCAACGGAGTTTCACTATCACGAAAATGGCAGCCAAGAAAATTGGGAAGCAGTGTAAATCATAAACAATACAGCAACATTGCACAATAGCTGGCAGCTCTACGTCTTTGGAACCCCGCAGCAGGAGTGGGGAACGGGGTAGCAATTAACCTGACCCCTTACAATGGCCAGACTTCTTCGCTGGAGTACCAACACCAGTTTATAATAGTCGCCGCCTTGAATTGATGGTCAGCCAAACTACCTTGAGGCTGTAGGGTGTACTGAGAAGCCCCACATTGAACTTATTACAATCTCTGCCAGAGTAACGTTGACTGGAGTACCCCACACTGGTGTTTGCCTTGGAGCTACATTTCCGTGACTGATACCTGTGAAATGCTCACCCTGCCCAACTGCAAAGCTGCATCCAGCGACCAGGAGAGTTACTGCAGGAGTTATGGCAAGACATTGTACGGATGTCCTACCTATCTGTGGAAGGGTGCCCCGAGGAGGTGTACGACACCATCGCAGTCAGCTTCTTCATAGATGCCCTCACTGACACAGAGGTACAGCAAGCTGTACGTCTGGCTACACTCCACAGCATGCTGTATGCCCTGGCCAGATCACTGGAGGTAGAGTCAGCAATATAGGGTCCACACCCCAATGACTGCTATAGGCAGTGATGCAGAACAAAGACAACATGAAGAAGACATTGAAAGAATTGCATATAGCTGTGAGGAACATCGCTTCTAGGGTCTGTGCTACAGAGCTTTGCCACTCCCCACCCAAACAGCCTGAGTGTTGGTCATGTGGAGAACCTGGGCACCTGAGAGCTTACTGCACACAACAGCAGCAGCAACAGAAACAACTGTAGGAAAAGAAGCAACAAGAAGCAGGTGAGAGTACCACGTATTTGGTAAACTTGTAAACATCTATTTTGGCCGGCGAAGTTCGGTAACTGCTGGAGGGAAGATCCCAATGTTCTTTACTGTACGTTCGGTGAAGCAGGATTTGGATGCAATACTATTGGAGGGGAGCCTGATAATGTTCCTTGCCAGATGGTCATCGACACTGGGGTGACCACAACAGTAGTAAGACCAGACTTCCTTAGGCCTTCCCCCAGCGATTGCCCAATGACAATATGGAATGTTGCTATTTGACTATGGTAACAAGTGAGACCACACTAGTTATAGGTAAGAAAAAAGTAAACTTGAAGTTTGGAGACCTTAGCCAGGAGCATGATATATATGCATAGCATAAATAGAGGATGAAGGTTTTTTATGGTTCAATGTACTACGTAGGCCAGGGTGCTGTATCAATGCTTTACTTCGTGTGCTATTGGTAGGCAGTATTGAGTTAGTGGTGTCAACACTGCATTATTTTGTCCTCACCAATGAGCTACCCAGAAGTCTGTTGTCAACCCACTGTGGTAGCTGTTTCTAGTGAAATTGTCATTACAGGCAGATGTCAAGGAAAATTTGTCAGATGTTTGGGTCTGATTGATCCAGCAGAGAAAGGTGGCATCATCCTGCCAAGTAGTGTCATTGTAGCAAGGTATGTGGTCTCTTCAAATTCTGACATTTTGCTAGTTAGAATGATAAATTTGTTTCATAGTGCTATATGTCAGGAGGAGGGGGTAATGATAGGTGTTTGCAAGCAGGTCACACAGTTACATCCATAAGTTCCAGGTACTTCTACAGTAAAACAAACTGAATGTCTTACCAGAAGTATTGGAGGAGCTGCTAGTAAGAACAAGAGAAAACCTTAACTGGCAACAGACAAAGGCTGTCTCTGAATTACGGCAGAGAAATAGGGATGCCTTCTCATATGGACACAGCCCGCTGCGCCGATCAGTTCTCCCAGCTGGTGTTGTGATGCTGAAATGGGGGAGGAGATGAGTGCAGGTGCATCCGCCCGCTGGATGCCTCGCTGTCCCGTTATGGCCGACTCGCTGCACGTGCCCTACACCGTTGATAAAATGGCAGCTGCAAAGCTGGTTTTTGCCGTGCTTTTACACCACGTGGTGTGGCGTCTCTGTACGTCATTCTGGCATCTGGCTGGCATCAGAGCGTTGTCCCAGGTTGATCACACTACTCCTGATGTGTTCTTGATGTTTTCGGGGGGAAATAGGTGGGAAAATTACTGAAAGTGGGGTTGAGGTGTTGGGAAATTTTGGAGGTTTCTGGGTAAAAAAATGTGGAAGGAATGATGGGGTAAAGGTATGCCACACGGAAGGGCAACAATTAATGCCTGTTGGCTGGGTGGTGCTGGGCTAATGGAAATTTTGAGGGGCTGTGAAAAACATTGTTAGATGGGTTTTGGAGTTGGATACCCGACTAGGCGCCAGACACCATCGTCAGGTGATGTCGATGGTTGCTGCTGATAATGATCTCAGGGTACTGCGGGTCGTTCGCCCAGATGTTTGCAATCCTTCGGTGAATTGTTAGACGAGTCCCTCTGGACAGGAGAATCAGGCGTTCCTCACTCCTGATACTTACATCGGGATGAAGTGGGCCTATTCAGGCTGACCCACATGCCTTTTACTGATAAAAACTCAGTGTTGAGCATGCTGATTAGTTATATGAATTACGTGAAATTAAGGTGAAAGCAGATTGTAGGGGACCTGGACCCCTAAATACCCGAAGGCAGTACTTGAAATGAAAAACACAAATTCTGAAAACTTGCATGTAAATACTCTTGCACAGAAATTTACATCACTGTAGGTGAAAACTTTTCACGAGTTCTGGACTGCGGCCTGCCAGATACCCAAAACTGCGAAAGTACACAGGTGTGCACAACAATGAATTACTGGTGTGTTAAGCTTCCCTGGGCGATGCTATTCCCAGGGAAGAAGGGGTGGTGTCTCCAGGTGCAGAAAAGAACAGGTTCCAGTAAGTTACATAAGACTATTGCAGCTAAAGATGATTGGCGTGAAAAAATGAAATCACCCGGAGCAAGACGCAGCACGTGCCGACCCCTTGTGACACTCTACGGCGACTGAATCCGGCAAGTTTGTAGGAACGGATTATGGCAGCACGCGGCTCGCCCTGCGCTATCTGTTGAACTAAAACACTTGCACAACTAAATGGACATGAACCCTTGCATAAAATATGAATAAATAAATACATAATATTACACTGCATATGAACAAATAAAATTTTTTATGTTGATGTCATGAAATGAGGGTGAAACAACTGAGGTGAAAAATACATGAATTTTCAAATAAACATAATTAAAGCACTGAAACGCTTATAGGGGTTGTTTTAGAGCATACACTCACCTGGTGTGTCTTTCTTTTGTGCTTTTAATTATTTGATCTTAAATTGTCCTATAATTAAAGTGTGCAGAGTCCGTCATAATGCACCCTTGCCCTCGCGGAAGGGGAGGGTGGTATGAAGTTGCGCGGCACTACTCTGCACTCTCCTGCTCTCGCACTACACTGCACGCGGCACTGCACTGTGCATTGAGGGCACACTGGTGCCGGTTGATGCGGTGAACGCGGGGCGTGACAAACGGTCTGGAAGGCATGACGCTGTCCTGCATCAATTTTATATACTTTATGTAAAATTATTGTATTAATTGAGTTTTATAACTTTGTGTATGCCTTCTATGGCCACCCAACTGGTGACACATATATAATAAAAAATATATATAACTAACATATAATTTGTGAATAACTACTGTAGAATAATTTTTGGCCTTTATGGGCTATATTATATTTCCAACATAAATTTTAATGTCATTCAACGGTGTCTGATCCAGTTTTTGGTGTGGTTTATAAGCTAAATTAAATCTGTTTAAACATCAGTTGTCATATTTTTACTAACTAGTACCATGTTAAAGACACATCTGCAATGTATATATGTAGTTGCATTGTAACTACAGTATTTGGCCAAACATAATGGCACATGTTGTCACCATAAAATATTTTTTCTGCAATTTCAGGTACCGTTTTTCCCTGAGCATAACTGTAGTGGAATCCACATATAAAACTTGCAATAGTGTTTTAAATCATGTTTAATCTTAAATAACAATATCAAGAAAAGTATTAATTTGAGTGAGATTTTTATATATGTTAAAAGGAAAAATAAAATATACTTTTAACTTGTACGTCTTGAAATTAAACAATACAGTAGAAACTCGCTGATATGACCCCTCGTAGCTTCTGGGAATAGGGTCGTTGGTAAGGGATGTATCAATAAATGGTTTTTGAAATCTAGGACTGATTTTTACTCACCTCTGACCACTACACATCAAAATGCCCAATTTGTTGCATGAAGTCCATGTTCAGTTGTGTCTAATGCAAAAATTACAGGTTTTTAATTAAATATAAATTTATTTTGATAGGCATACATCTGAAAAAAAATGGATTCCTAGAAGGCTACCTTCAACTACCCCTGGTTGGCAAAAACCACTAAACAAAGCTTAATTTATAACTTTTAGAGAGAGTGAAGTTCATTTTAATTTACTTAATGCTATAAAGTGAAGCTCATTTTCATTTACTAAATGCTATAAAATTCTAGATTTGATTATTGAATTGCTAACTTATAAGTCTATTAAGCAGGTCTCGCAGGCTGCATATCCCCTACGTTCATGTAGATTGAGTGGAGGGCAGCTGGTTTGGTCTTCCCATCAAAAGCTAGGCTGTGTGCACAATCAATACCGCTTGCCTGGTGCTTAGGGCAAGCCTTTGTGAGACAACTGTTAGAAACATGGTGGGTTTCCTGTTAAGACATTAAAATAGACTGGTGAACAAGGAACTGCAGTTGAAACTCTATGTGCAACCTGCTATTGAAAGTACATGAGGCAGCCTGACATACAATAGTGAAATGGACGTCGCACAGATTCTGGCTTTTCTGTACTGTTTTAATATACTTCAAAAAACAAATGCATCATCTTGTTTGTTGTATTCAATCTTATCTAAAGACTTACTAATAAAGTATTCCATTTAAATTTTGGTGATCACCGTAAATATACATAAGAATTTATTTCATACAATCATATGTCAGTATGTAGTACTAATCAGCTGTTTTTCAGATTCACAGATAAATTTAGCTATGTCAAACATTACGAGCGACTGAGTCACAGTTGCCCACACGACATTGAATTGACCAACTAGAAAACATGCTGGTGGGTGAGTCACTTGTATATTTTGACTACAAGTTGGGATATGCACTTGTTCAATGTGACATGCTGCATTCCACCCTACTGATCTGCTACCAATGCCATCACCTGCACATGTAAAATTTTTATTTTGTAGCGTTGGACCACATGTTTTATGTTTTAGTGTGTAACCTGCTGTGTGTCACCTGCCATGTTTTTAACGCTCGTCTATTGTAGCCCTTACAGACCACACCCATAGACTGCTTGATTTATTGACTGACAGGCGATGTAACATTTGGCCATAGGCATGACCAAGGGGTGACCTGGGTATGCATAGGACCACCCGTTAGGAAAGTGTTAAAACACACTAATATTCTCTCCTGGAGTACAATCCCAAAACACGTCATATATAGAGTAAGGTTCACTAAATTTTTAATTTTGTTTGCTGATTTTTCTTGTACTGCAGATATATTTGTGCTCACCTTGACTACATTGCATGTGAAATAAAAGTATTGGTTCCTGGGTTTTTGGAATGGGGTCACCCATTATCAGTACATCAGCAGACTGTGGCCATGCCTATGCATTTGGCTACAGGTTGTATACACTAAATTGTATAAGCTACATGCCTGGGTGGATCTTGCAAAATTTGCATTGAAGCAATTATTTATATGGAAGTATACTGGCCGAGACCAATCATATTAACTTAATATTGCTGTGAAAGATATTACAGTGAAATGCACTTTACTGAATTTGGTTCATTACAATACATTGATACAGTATTTATTGTATTGAAAGCGGACCCTTTTCTACCAATTTGGATCTTCCAAAATCACCCCGTGGCTTAGAATCATGACCGGTGATATTGTATACTCATATACTGTTCCAACCAAATGTATATAAAACAGACATTACCTATATATTTACCAGCACCATTACAGGCATAATCCTAAACTGATCACGTGGTCTTAGTTCTCAGCAACACATGGTCAAATGCATTGCACAGATGCTAAGTGCTCCACCTGGTCTGACCTCTAACAAGGTCACAGCAATTGTGGAGTATGTGACGGTAGTTCACTATAGCACTGTACCATTTTTCCTATTCTATCCCAGACCACAGAAATTTTATCAAAGATCCTGTCTTCTGAAATAGTTTTATCAACCACTTATATTAAAGCAAATGGTTTCATTTGAAAATGCAATAAATTTTAACCAGTTATATTTTTTCAAACTTGTTATCTTGTAATCAAGGTTGTGAATTGTTGTAAATGCCACTTAGGGTGACATTCCATAGGAGGGAAATGGTGATTAAGAGAATTATTAAGGCTACAAATGCTTTTTAATAACAGAAACAATGATATTACAAGTTCACAGGTCATAGGAATAAATTAGGAGAGGAAAGCATGGGAACTGTTCATTTTCCCCTTGCACTCACCCTTGAAGAGCAGGAGACTAGAGCCCTGCCATCTTGCGTCCACTTCGTGTTGCACTTCGTGTTCTCTTCTGATTCAGTTCCCCAGACCACTCTTCTCATCCTCCTC
Source organism: Clitarchus hookeri (assembly GCA_002778355.1). NCBI lineage: Eukaryota > Metazoa > Arthropoda > Insecta > Phasmatodea > Phasmatidae > Clitarchus > Clitarchus hookeri. Next base: position 2,260,573 of record NQII01000002.1, read on the forward strand.
CACTTAGTGTGTTGCAATCCATTCCTATTCACCGACAGCTTGGTGTGGGCGGAGTTATGGTTGTCTGCGGATGGCCATCCTTCGGTGTCAGCCGGACGTAATTAATACTTCCCAACTTTTTTTTTTGTCGATAGTTTATGCTTCCATAGCGCTGCTCGTGTTGACCCAATCTCCATACCAGGTTACCGCTGACCGTATTCTTTCCTCTGTGCACTGTGTGGCTGGTGTTGCAACTGTAACAACACCCCCAAAGTTAGTGAGACGTCCCCATCTCAAGTTAAGGGCATGTTGTAGAAAATGGAGAACAATATTTTCAGTCAGTCCATGGCAAGTGTTAATGTAATATCCCGTATAGCAAGCAAAACGCTTGCCAGGCAGTGTGAAGTGTGGAATATTGGGCAACCGCCGCTCTTCTCATGGTTTTGGCATTGCCCGAAGTATAGAGAATGTAGAGGTATTACAGAAGGCATGTAGATTGGACTGAGTGTCTTCCAGTCATCTTGGAAATTAGGTCTGGCCAACACTTTCTGCATGAGCTTTAAATAGTAGGCGGGGTTGGCTGTGGTTGGCGACCCATTGTCTCACCCTGTTGTTGCGCAGTTTAGGGGTGAGTGGGGTTAGAGAGCGTGTGTTGAAGGTTAAGGACATCATGGAACAACAAGAGGAAGGACTCTTGGGGTTAATGGTTGTAGACACAATATGTTAGTTGTGTATAAATGTTGCAGAAAATTTTTTATGAAAGAGTTGTGCACATAATAACATGCTAATGACACAGTTAATTGATCTTCAAATTTATTTAGCCCTTCTGTAACAAACATTCAAAACTTAACAAACGTGTGTAATTAAATTGAGCATTATAAAACCTTTTACAACATACGTATGGACAACAACGAGATAACCACACTACTATAGTATACCCTATCTGCAAATTATCTACCTTGGTAATATTCACACATTGACTTTAAAGTGTCCACTTTGTTTAAATTTTTCTGCAAAGGACTAAGTACTTTTAGATATTGTTATAGCAAAGTTACTATTACTATGAACACTTAACTAACATACAATTGTATTCAGACCTAAGACCTTGTAGTTTTATTAACCAACAACTAGACTTTACCATTTAACCCTAATATTCTACTTAAGTTAAGGAATATATACATTTTGTACAACTGATTACGTTTGTAATTAGAGCTATATCTATGTAGCAAATCATTGTTTAAGATCAGTCATACCTGAGCACTGTGCATTACTTGCAGTGGCTGTAGTGGTATTTGATATAGTAATGGTATGCTTTCCTCATAAACAATACCCGATGTGATTTTGGCCCAGTACACTCCAGTTTGAATCCTGTATGGGGGTTTAAATGTATTATTTGTAACTGCAGGAGGATTAGAAGCATTCTCAACATCGTCATTCTGTCCCAGGACTTGGAAAAATAATGTACAAGTAAGTGACTACTCAAATTGTGTTAGCAAAAACATAAGTCTATCTATATAATGTACCAATACTGTTTTATCTACATAGGTGTACGTCTTAAAAACGCTGGTTTTAAACATCTGGTATTGACGACGTCTTTGATAGTCTTCCCTGTAGATTTCAGTATTACCAGTACTGTATTTGGTCATAATACATTGTGGATGTGGAAGGGTCCCTCCCACTTATAAGTGAGTTTTTTACTAAATTGCTTTGTTTGCAATTTTTGCACCTGGTTTATATTTATTTTGGCATCTTTCTTAGCCTGTTCAAGAGATTTTAGCCAGTCAGGAGTGCAAAGGTGATGTTTATTTAGCACTGCTTGAGGTGGTAACATTTACACCATATACCAAATAAAATTTAGAATATTTTGAGGATGTATTGGTGGTTTTAATATAGTTAAATACAATGAAATCTAAAAATTTCTCCCACTGACGCAGGTATTCTGCTGCATATTTGGTGAGGTGTTGCCCTATCATTTTATTAATTTACTCACATAAGCCATTAGTCTGAGGCGAGTAAGCAGTAGATTGAAGTCTTTTTATTTGGAGGTCCAAAAGCAGCTGTGTAATGAGTTCATTTTTAAATAAGCTTCTGCAATCTGTAAGAATAAACTTTGGGCAACCAAATCGTAAAATAATACTTTTCATAAATTCTGCACATATTTTGACATCAATCAATGGGACAGCTTTTGGATTGTTTTGAAGACCCCAAAGTGTTGCCGCCTAGGAGTGCATGGTGATGAGCAGATATAATTTCTGGAACCTAATATAAGGTGTTTTTCACCTGTTGGAGTTTATATTTTGTAAAATATTTTACCATTAGCTGTTATACCTTATGTACAGGTTTTTTTTCTATCTGTTGGAAGAGGCCTTCGAGGGGTCAAGCAATGCTGTTTTAATATTTTGTATATGTGGGTCGTTAGCATATTCTCCTTGAAATGGAGAAATGTGCAAAGGTGGATGTTATAAGGGAAACAGAAATAACTTGTTATCTGCATCTATTCTGTGTTCTTCATGTAGCCCTGTTATGATGGGATAATATATTTTTGTTGTTTTTGTGTTCCAAAAATAACATATTATGTTCTATTGGCTGATGAACCATGTTTAATTTTGGTTTTGTATTGTGTTCGGACAAAACCTTAATGTTTATTTGAAAATAATCTGCAACTGCTCAGAACAGTAATTCCTCTGGTATGTTAACGAGTGGGGGCGGTCGCTTTTTGTTTTTGTCGGCCATGTCTGTAATTAATTGGTTATATTCTTTCCATTTGTTAGTGATATGTTTTCTGATTGTAACTCTTATATCATCTGCCTTTTGTAGGTTGTGCAAGAGTAATATACTGCCATACTCTCATAAGGGCTATCTGTGGACTGAGTAACTTTAATACTGGGGTAATTATTTTTATTTATCACTATTGTTTGCGGATGATATGAGTATGCATGTGGTAAGTGAGAATGTGCGTCAGCTATGGTATTGGCTTTGCCACTAACAATTCAGGTTTCAAATTGAAAATCAGTAAGTGCGGTGGTAAACTTTTGAATGCGGATATTATGTTTTGCCATTGGGTTGAATTATCTAAGTGAAGCGTGGTCCATTTCCACAATAAACTTTCGTCCAAACAAATATTTTCGAAAGTGGACACAAAATTATTTAGTGGTTCTTAATTCCCTTTCTGTGGTGCTCCAGTTTTTTTTCGTTTTGTCTTAAAGTTTTGGATGCATAGGCAATAATATGTCATATTCCCTCTTCATCCTGTTGTAATAGTGTGCCTCCTATTGCTGATTTTGATGTGTCATAAATTAGAATGGTTTCTCTATAATCTATAAATGGTGCTGAGATAGGTGTTTTAGTGATGGCTCATTTAAGTTGTAAAAATGCTGATTGTTGCACAATATACCAGAAAATTTTTGAGTTCTTTTCGGTTAAGTCGGTAAGGTTGAGGTATTTGCGAGTAATTTTTAATAAATTTCCTTAAGTAAGAGGTAAGGCCTATAAAGGTTTGTAAATGTTTCAAAGTAACTGGGGGTGGCATTTCTGAAACAACTTTTATTTTTTCTGGGTCTGGTTGCAATCCCTTGGGTGTAAGTTTATGTCCTAGAATAGTTTATTCATGCTGTGCAAAGTGGCACATTTTTGGGTTTAATTTAACCCTAAATTTCCTCATCCTCTCAAAAATAGTTTGCAAATGTTTAATGTGTTTCTCAAATGTGTTTCCTACCACAAAAATATCATTGGCATAACAGACGACCGAATTCCATCTGAGGTCCCCACTTAAGATATTCACAAATTCTTGGAAAAACCTGGTGGAGCTGCTGGAAAGACCCATTGGCACACTGCAATATTGATAGTCATAATTTATCTATTGTGAATGCTAGTTTGTGTCTGTCTCTCTGTCTAACTGGAATGGCATAGTATTCACTAAACACAGGCTAGTGACATTTTGTGTTTTGTATAATTTGTAAAATATCCTCAGTGCATGGAAAAGGGTAGTTTTCCTGTTTTAAATTGGCTTTAATTTAGTGCAGATCTGTGTGAAATGTAATACTACCATCCTTTTTTTGGTATTACCAAAAATGGAGCTGCATACTGACTTTGCGACTTTTAATTTATCCCGGCTTCTAACATATCTTGTATTTGTTTTTGTATGGTTCCCCTTTGTTTTGGAGCTATTCTGTATGGCCTGCAGTGAGTCTGTAGTTAGTTTTATACTCATTTCAAAGTTTTGTGTTTCTGTTAATTCTGTAATTTTGTGTGCAAAACTATCCGAATAGTTCTGTAACAATTTTTGCAATCTTTCTTTCTGTTCTGGAGACAATGCTGGGTTAATGTGCTTAAGTGGTTAATTATGTTGCTTTGGTTCTAAATTTGTTAACTTTGAATAGTGTTTAATAAGAATTTATTTTGTTCTTGGTCGTTATTATCTACTAACGGGACTGTGATTATAATCTAGTGCTCGTGTCTAATGGTTGCTATCCTGGCATGTAAATCTTATATATGTCTGTGTCGTCAGATGAAATCACACCCAATTATTACATCCGATTGTAAATTGTTGATCACAAGAAAATTGTTTGTATATACATGACATGCGATCTGGAAAGTGAGAGTTTTGTATTATTTTGAAGATGGTAATGCCTTCGTAGCTGCTATAAGCTTAATCTCCTTCCCAATGGGTTTAAGGTTATGAGAATTTGTAACTGTTGTTTCAATACATGACTTGCTACAACCTGTGTCAAGAAGTGCCAGGAATTTTTGTGACTTTGCATTTAGAATGATTTTTGTTGTAGCTAGTATTTTGGATGTGATTGACAAGATGTGAACAGATGGAGTGTTGTTCTTGATGTGGACGTAGAGTATGTGATTTCCATTTGGTGACTTTTTGACCCCCCACCCCCCTCTTATTTCGAACAACTTTTGTTTGATCCATCTCACTGTTCCTTTTCCTCTGGAGTTGAGGATTTTCTCTGCTCAGTATTACTGCAAGTGTTTGTTTAAAACTCTTGAATATTTTTGAAATGTCTGTGTGCCATTCAAATTTTGGTGTTGGAATAGTGTACAGTTTGTGGCGCTGTGTCCTTCATACATAGTGCACAAGTATTTTGAAATTGTGTTCTGAGACCAAATTTTGTTTCCTTGTTTTTGTTAAATTTTGGCAGACTAACTGGTTTGACTTCACTGTGATCAGTAGTTTTTTCCAAAGTTTCTTTTTCAGGTTTTTTCCTTTGTATGCGATCTGTGTGTTCTGTGCACAATTTTCCAAATATATGTATTGGATTTTCCTTTCTATTTCAAATGTTATGTTGTGTCTTTCTGTTTCATTTGAAAGTTTTTCTTAAGGGGGTGACTTGTGTTGTTTGTCCAGCTGTGATGTGGAGCATTTTTGTGGTTACCATATGTTTTCCTGTTGTTTGTTATTTTTTTCCATCCACTCATTTCTAAATTTGGACTGCTGTGTGTAGTATTTTGTATTGGCAGTAAAGAAAAACAAGAAGTTACAGACAACTAATGAGCCTACTTTCCTCTACATAGGTGCAAATAAATTTAAGTAAAGTTCGTATAAGCTTAGATGGTAGGTAGGCGTTGATATCTCATTGACAGCAATATCATTAGAGATGAAACCAGAAACATGTGAAACAGTACCAACATAATAAAATACATGAGTTACTTACCCGGGATTCAAATTCAGAAAAACTCGTAAAATTAAGCTAACTTGCAATAACTTGCATCACGGAGGTAGGATTCGGAGCATCAACTTCGGATTTAGGCTAATCAGTTTAATGTTTTGAATGATAGGGTTCACTAACCTAAAATATTTACACAGTCATCATTTTGAAAATAAGTGTTTGAGCCACTAAAAACACATAAATTTACATTGTATACCATAATGCTACTTGTGTGAAAAATTTGGTGGAAATTGGTTGATTGTTTTCTGAGATCTTGTATAAAAACATTATTTTCTTAAGCAGGGCTATCTTACAAAATTGCTTAAAAAAATTCTTAGTAGGCCTACATGATGTTTCTTAATATTACCATAAAAAGTTTGATTGAAATTTTTAAATTGTTAAATAGGTGTGCCAAATATATCAAAATATTTTTATGACTGCCATTTTGAAAATTATTGTCTGACCCCATTTAAATCATGTAACATTACATGGCCTTCTGTAGGTATGCAAAATTTTGTGGAAAGTAGTTTAATTATTCTGTAAATATGTCAAAATGTTCATTTTACTTACCTGACACTACTTTGCAAAATACCCACCAATGAAGATGTCTGTATAATTAAATGATTCTTCTAATTAATATAGTTTGCGTACAAAATTTGGTTGAATTTTGTTGAAATGTTTCATAGATACAACAAATAAATCTAAATGATTCATATAAACCCCTTTAAAACATGCTTGCCACACATAATGCATGGTAATTTACAAACCCTACTGTAGCAATACTTGGGTGAAATTTTGGTATGAATCGTTTGATCCTCAAGATATGGCATAAAACCTCCATTGTTCATGTGATGATACTCATAAATGGACAAAAAGTTTATGTATTAACATATTTGATGATTTTCATAGATACAATATACAAAGTTAAATTTAAAGCTGTTACATAGTTTTGTAGATAATGTTGTCATAATGTTTGTATAGGTGCCATTCAGAAAATAAGAGACTCACATGCTTAAAACATATAAATTAATATGGCCTACCACAGTACAACTTCTTCCTCAAATTTGAATGAAATCAGTTGATGGTTTCCTGATATATGGCATAAAAACTTTCTTTCATGTAGGGCTATCTTACAAAATGGCAGATAAATGAGGCTTTGCATAGACAATTTTGATGAAATAACTTATACTGTCAGCTTACGAAGTTAAGTTGAATATTGTTTTGCAGTTTTGTAGATAAAAAATTCTGAACCAAAATGTTGATATGGCCGCCATTTTTAAATGTGTGTTTCTGGCCCTCTCAAATTTTATTAGTTTGCATGGACTGCCATAGTGATACTTGTTTGCCAAATTTGGTAGAAATCAGTTGTTTTTTTTTTTTTTTGAGATATCTCATAATTTTAATTTTTCATGTAATATTTTTTTACAAAATGGTGGACAAAATATATTTTGTGGGGACACATTTGATGGTTGTAATATATACAGCCAGCATACAAATGTTCATTGGAATATAATTAATGGTTTTGACAATATAACATACAAAACTAAAATAGCTATATGACTGCCAATTTCAAAATAATTGTCTGACATACCTAAAACATATCAGTTAACATCACCTACCACAGATTTGGTAGGATTCTGTCAATTGTTTACCGAGATTTACACAAAAACTTTATTAATTCATATAGCTTTATCTTACTAAATGGCTTTCATGATGCTTGCAATAGGTTCTGTCAGTGGACAAAATTTGCTCAAAATTGTTTAAACAATATGGTAGTTATACCAAATAAACCTAAAATATTGGCATGGCCACCATTTTGAATATAAGGGCCTTATTAAGTTCAATTAATTAAAGTTACCTGGTCTATCATGATAATTGGTTAAGTAGTTTTCGAGATATAACATAAAAGCTTCACTTTTCATGTAGTGCTATCTTCCAAAATGGCAAACCAGCAAAAATATTTTGAATATAAGTACCTTATTAAGTTCAATGAATTAAAGTTACCTGATGATAATTGGTTAAGTAGTTTTCGAGATATAACATAAAAGCTTCACTTTTCGTGTAGTGCTATCTTCCAAAATGGCAAACCAGCAACAATATTCACCTTTGAATTCAATTTTTACACCTTGTGCTGTCATCATACAACAGTTGATTTAAATGGGTTGAGTTGTTTCAGAAATATGACATCACCCAAAACATTTTAATAATCGTCATTTTGAAAGTAAGTGCCCAGCATGGTCGAAAACTATAAAAGTCAGGTGTCCTTACTTATTACTAAATTTCTACTGAGTTTGGTCAAATTTAGTTCACGTGTTCAAAAATTTCAAAGTGGTGACACACGCCCACAGATGCACATACTGACACAGACAAAAAGTGATCTCATAAGCCTTTTTTCCTTCAGAAAGTAGGCTAACAAGTGTTATCATTGTTGCAGTTCATGGATGTTACTCTTGTGCATACAACGGTATTGTTCTCCCTTGTGTTTTTTGAGAGGAGGAGGGTGAGAGGGAGGAATCTACACCATGTGAAACAAGTTTTTAGCCTACTTTCTGAAGGAAAGAAAGGCCTATGAGGTCACTTTCATTTCCGTGTGTCAGTACTTGTGTATGGGCATGTGTGTGTATCCCCCCCCCCCCNAAGACATGATCCGAATTTCACCAAACTCTGTACACATATAGTACTTGGTAAGGACACCTGACTTTTATAGTTTTCGATCACTTCAGGAATTTACTTTCTAAATGGCAGCTGTTTTAAAATTTGGAGTGATATGTCATATCTCGGAAACTATTCATCCAATGTAAACCACATTTTGTATGCTGGCAGAGCATCGAGTAAACATTATATTTTGAGTTGGATATTGATGTTGGTCCACCATTATGGAAGATAGCACCAAATTAAATAAATAGTTTACATTATATCTCAAAAACTGTTACACCGATTCTCTCCCAATTTGGCATTTAAGTAATACTATGATAGGCCAAGTAAACGTGAGTGATTGAACTTGATTGGGTACTTATTTTCAAAATGGCACTCATACAAACATTTTTGGTTTATTTGGTATGTCAACCATACCATTTTAACAGATTTTGACCAAATTTTGTATGCTCAAAGTACCTATTACAAGCATCATACATACCAAAACATCACCACTTTTGTTGGTCATTTTGTAAGATAGTGCCATATGAATAAATAATGTTTTCATGTCACATCTCAGTAACCAATTAACTTATTCCCACCAAATTTGGCAGACAAGTAGAACTGTGGCATTTTATATGTACAAATATGTTTCAAGTATATCATACACTTACTTTCAAAATGGCAGTCTTCTAGCTATTTTAGCATTGTATGCTATATCTTCAAACCATTTAATCAATTCCACATTGGTGACCTAAATTTACATTGTGTTTACTCTGATCATGTTAATACAGACATGGCATTCGACAAGTTTAATGATATGTGTGCACGTTGTTTGCGTGTCCTCACTGTTTCCTTGTGATAGCTAAGGATTTCCTGCTTCATAAGCACAGGTATTGCAGAGGATTCAATCAACTTGTACTCCTACACCGGTAAGTGATGAGCTATGCCATTTCAAAGTTTGGATATAGCGACTTGAGACAGTCATCGGATAGCCGTGTTACATCTTCCGGCGATGGGAACTGCAGTATAGGTGGGAAGCTTGTCAAGAATGTTGGCAAACTGAAACAGGGCGGCGATGCTGTTAATGTGTCATTTGCTTGCTCTGTCTCATAGGAGACTTTGCCATCATTGGCCATAATACAGGCGACAACCGCTAAGACTGAGGCTCATCTTCACACAATTACGACTTGTATAAACCGACTCATTACTTTAGAGATGATACTCAATGCTGTAGGGGAGCGCATAGGCAGCAGGGTTCTTACAGCAGTGTCTGCTAGAATAGATGCCCACTTTGGGGCATTGACTGAGGGTGTGAGCTATCTATCTGCTTTAGGTTGGTGGTTCAAAGTCTGCAGTGGACCGACTATTAGAAAGGATTGTTCATGCCGTGTCTGACACTAATTAAAATTATGAGCTATGGAAACAGTGTAGTCATATAGGCAATGTGATGCAATTATACATTGTATTACTAAGTCGGAAGAAAATATCCAGAGCCTAATCAGACCGAAGCAGCGGGGCCGCACCTAAATTATATGGCATTATATATAATGCACATTCTGATTTTCTACTTAGTATGATAATAGGCATTGTGGAGAACGAGAAAATAAAGAATGAAGTTGTTAATAAAATTAATAAAGTGATTAGTATTATTCAAAAACATCTCTTGCCAAATTTTTTAAATTAAAAAATTGTTATGAACTAGTATTTTAAATAAAATAAAGTTAATACAATAAAATAACATAATGCTAAATAGGTGTGGAAAGCATCTTTCGAAAAGATGTCCTCCAAAGCATAAGAAACCAAATAAAAATTCTTGAGTCAATATTTTCAATAGAAAAGCATATATAATGTGTTTTTAAATATGGCAATAATTTTGAAAAGTACTTTATTTTTCACAATTATTGTAAAGAATTAATGATTTTGTAATTAAAATGAAATATCTTTCAAAAGTAAACTGTGAGTGTAAAACATGTATCACAGAAAGAGAATTTGTTAACTCATAAGGCAAAAAGAAAGCCTAATTTATAGTTTTTCATGTTTTAGAAAAACATGCAAAAATCATGCACTGCCTACAAAAATGTTCTTTTGAAAACTTAGAAAAAACTCATATAGTATAGATAAGTACCGTATTCTACTTAAGAAATAATTTTGTGTAAATATGAAACCTCGAAAATTAATTTAAAATGAAATCATCAGAACTATGAGAAACAGTAAATTAATTTTAAACAAGATATTATAAAAAACTAAGATGAGGTTCTTAAAGCAGTTGCTAACTTAATTTATTTAAACCACAATATTGTTAGGGCACGGCTTCTCACGTCTGGCTCTCTGGCAGGGAGGCTGACCCACTTCGACTCTTCTCTCTCTCCTTAGGCGGTCTGCTCCAGGCGGCCGGCAACTGGAGGAATGATTGACAGCTGACCTGATTGGCATCACGGCCCATCCTCCCCCTCTGCTGGAGAAGCCAATGACGTGGGAGGATGCGCAAGAATTTTCTGGAAACTAGGACCCTCAGCGCAATGCTGCATTTAGAGAAATTTCTGGGCGATGGCCTACGATCCTATAAATATAGCAGCGGCCCCAGGGTCGGGAGTCTTTTTTGTGGAGGTCAATTGGCTGAGTTTGGGAATTGAGCGATGTGTGGTGCAGCGATAGACATTGGGAAAGGGGACGGACTATGATGGGAGATTGCGAGGCGATGACGGATGAGGTGTTTGTGGTGTGAATGGATGAGAGGGCATGAAACCCAATGAGTGAAGGTTACTGTGTATGAGGGTGCTCGGAAATCTCTAGAAACATTGCGGACTGGTGGAACCTGAACAAAACTGAGGTGGGACTGTATTGAACATGTGATATGGACTTTATTGTAAATATTTTGACTGTCAAATATGGACATATAATTTATAAAGTAATTCAGTTGGTTTTGATACACTGTCTATTATAATTGATTTTAGTAAATTAAGTACATTAATTTTTTTGAGGTAATTGTGAATTGTACTTATTAAATTTATTAATTGTAAATAGCAAGAGAGATTAATTTATTGTGATCTATTGAGACAAGAGTATTTTCTTTGTAATTATTTTTAATAAATTAAGAAATTATAATTATAGTAAAACTTCACTATAACAAACTTGAAGGGACCTCAAATGTGGTTTGTTTGTTAAAGTGAAGTTATTTGTAGTGAAATCACTTACATAGAAATTTTGAGCGAGGTGTATATGACATTTATGGCTACACAACTCATAATTATTGTATTAACTACTGTATTTTAACGTAAGGAACATAATGACACACCATAAAAATATTGAGTTTAATTTTTAATAAAAGAATCATTTTTAATTTTTTTGTAGTTATATTGCACTATTAGCCAGTTGCTTATAAACATTAAGTGTACTGATAATTTCAGTACTTTTTGGATGTTTATTATAATTTACACCATACATTTCAGATTGTATATGGTTTCCAGTTTCAGGAGCATAACTATATTCTACTAAAATACAGTAGGCCTCTCTAAAAACGTCTAGGAATAAGTGTATTTCAGCTTATGTAATAATATTTCACTCAGATTTTATCAAATTTCACAGCATACCGAAGCCGTTTAAATGGCATACTATAGGTGGTATAATTTATTCACATTTGAAAACATCATAACCCTGGTGCCCCTCGTAAACAAACGTCATATATATCATAGATGCCGTACACGAGGAAATGATCTCGCTGCAGTGCAAGAGAAAGACACTACGTATTTCACACACCCACAACGCCACAAGAGCTTTGTGTACCGAGATGCCATTTTGTGACAATTTGTAATGGTTTTATCATCTCCAGTCACATTAACATCTGTGGAATAGCTATGGCGCGGCCGAAACATGTTTTTCTGTAAACTTTCCAATATTTTACGAAATTGTTATCTTAAGGAAGAAAAAAAATCAGAATTTAAAACTTAAGAACGGAATTGAGTTATGAAGTGTTCGTTAAGGTGAATATTTTATTAATATGCTAGAAGTTGTAACATAAAAATTCAATAAAGTGAAAGAAAAATCCATTGTATTGCATAGGCTTTTGTCGGGACCAAAACAGTTCTTTGTTATAATGAAATGTTTGTTAGCGTGAAGTTCGTTAAAGTGGTGCTTTACTGTAACTCTTTTATTTAATTAAGACCTCCATCCCATAATGAATCTGGTTTAGCCCACTGACTTTGAGAAAATTATAACAGTATATTCAAAATGACAAAATTAATGCCTTTAAGAAATTACCAAAATGAAATGATAGTATTGGAAAAAATATATAACCCTAATATTAAGATTGAGAAACCATATTTTCATTTCCAACAAACATTAAAAAAATTAATTAACATGAAAATTGATTAAAAACTATTTACTTGACCCAAAAGGCATTAAAAATATATTACAATCTTGTGACGTTGAAAATAATGTTAATTTATTAGGCCCCAACTACCGTGGAAATTTTTCAGAACCAAAGATATTCAAACTGAAAAAAGGGAATCTTAAACTTCATAAAGCATAAACTGCTAATCTTGTTTTTTTTTTATGTAACAACTTAGGAGTTAAAATCAAGAATTCGTTTCCTGTAGTTTAAATATATATTAATGAATAACCAAGACATTTAAAAGGTATATAAAAATTTTATTCCATTAATCTCTAAATGTAATAAGTAATATTTTAGACTGGCAAGAGATATGATAATTTGTTTACAATTACAGTAAGTATTACAAGAATAGCACACTGAAAGGTTCATAATATATTGAAATGCCTATACCATACAAAGACAAAGCCACTTGTACTAATGTTAAAAAAAAAAATACTTTCTTTGGGCAATTAAATCTGTATTTTTCCCAGCAGATGTTCTTGTAGATGGAATTTCCACGTTGTTTAATATGTTAATTTAGAAATTAATAAGTATTTAAGCAAACTATAATTTCTTACTAAAATTAAACAATATTTAAAAATTTAAAAATATTTCAATATTTTTAACCAACGTTTACTCTTTTGTTGAATAAATGTAATGTTTATCCATTGTATATATTGTTACAAGATGCTTGAGGGGCATATCCGAGTTCGTAAAGGATGGAGGTCTTAATAAAAATTAAAGAAATAAATTTTAGTTTTAATTTATTCATGCAACTATTACTTACAGCATTAATCTATCTATCTCCACTATTACTCTTTTTATTTCTCACTAAGTACAGTTTTTAATATCTATCTCAACTCTAACTAAAGTTCTTCTCAACGTCTCTGCTTGGTTATAGTCAATTAACTCACACTCATCAGCACATGTTCAGTCTGTCTGTTGCCATAATTTGAAATGTCTTTCACTCATGCATCCAGTCTAATAGTCCAGCCTGCCAGTCGCACTCTTCACTGCACTGGTGCTTGCTGTTGCACATTTTACTCCCGCTGGTCACATCTCTCGCCACTTATAGCTCTTCTTGTTTGTCTTGTATCGCTCAAGGTCATGCAATCGCTCAAACTCCAGACACTCATCAACTCATAAATTCCTGGCTCGGAGGCTTGATGCACTTCTATAGTATCAGCAGCCAAGATCTGGAATATCCCCCACACCCCGTCATGCCAAGACAGGCAAGGATAATCAAAACCAGAATATTCTTCAGATAAATGCAGAAATTCAATTTGCTGAAGGTCAGGAGCATGCGAAGCCGCGAAAGGCTTACCACGGCACCTGGCGGAAGAATGCGCAGCGGCACTCTTTATAATTTGAAACCCTGATAGGATTATTGCTTGCCTGTCTTTCAAACATCCTTAGTGACTCACCGTCTGCTATCATATCATTACTCTGTCCTTCTCTTCTGCTAGCTCGTGCAGAATAGGTCAAGATTAAGGAAAGAGAGTTTGTAACAATATAAAAAAGGATAATTTACATCAATTTACTTTTAAAAATATAAAAATGTGCATTATTGGTTAAGTATTTTTAGGCTGTTCGTAGCAAAATGAGAACTTATGGAATCATTTTTCAAATAAAATCTAAGCTTTATTCAGATCACCACAAAGATGTAGCTCACCTACTAGCCATGCTGGCTTGTGCCATAGATAACACCACTTCCTGTCACATTACCAACCTTACTTTGACCACATCTTCTTCCCTTTCATATTTCTGAGTTGCCTTTGCCAACAGTCTGGTATACAAGCATTGTAACAAAACAAAAAATAACATACAAGACTTTCTCTTTAACATAATTAACAAGCACCAGACCAAAGGTTTATAATGCCAAACTGACTTACAAACAATAAAACTTACATAGCCTCTTAACCATGCAGGCTTCTGAGTGACTCTAATTTGTAACACAATTAACAAGCACCAAACAAAACCTTGACAATGCACAAACACTCAAAAAATCTAACTTACATACTCTCTCAACCATGCACACTTCTGAGTGCCTCTTTTTTTTTTTTTTTTTTTTTGTCTATTTGTACCTGCCTGTCAGCTGAAGCATCTTTCTGCCTCTGTGAAAAAATCTTTGTTGCAAATAGACGTTTAACTTTTTGACTCCTTAATTACATCTGTTACCTTCTGAAAAGCTTTTGAATCTTTTAATATGACTAGATATTTCCCTTTCTGATATAGCTTCCTCACCATTCCAAGCACCCTCATCTCTCTGTCCTTCTAGCTGATCCTTTCCCTTCATTTGTGGCAACTCTGCAGTCAGGTAATATATCTTTATCTACCTCATTATGCTCTGCCCTCCTGCCTGTCTCCACTTGCTCTGCCCTTATGCCTGTCTCCACTCACTCCGCCCTAATGCCAGTCTCCACTCACTCCGCCCTAATGCCAGTTTCCACTCTCTCCGCCCTAATGCCAGTCTCCACTCACTCCGCCCTAATGCCAGTCTCCACTCACTCCGTCCTCATGCTAGTCTTCTCCATTTGCTCCGCCCTCATGGCTGTCTCCACTCGTTCTCTCATGCCTGTCTCCACTTGCTCTGCCCTTATGCTAATCTCTACTTGCTCTGCCCTCATGTCAGTCTCCACTCGCTCTGCCCACGTGCCTATTTCAACACTGTTCCCTTCATTCCCTACCTTGACATAACTTTCTCGAAATCTGGTATCCTCTCTTGCAAAGGTTGCTAGAATGAGAAACTACCTATTTCTTCTGTAGCTGCCTTTTTGTGTGTTCATAATATAGAAGTGTTTGTCCGGTCCAACTTTCAGTACCTGCCCAAAGATCCTCACGTCTGTAATCCAAACTGTGTGTCAGCATCATTTAAATCCTCTAATTTGCATACTCTGTGCCTCTTATTTTATGAAGCTGCCTGTTTGACACATTGCAGATATTCCTGGCTCTGTATTATTGTTGGCTGTACAGTATGTTCCAACTTAGCTGGTAAAAGAGGAAGCGTAACTCGCCATATACGATTCATGAGCAATTCATCTGAACTAAACCCATTTTCCAATGTTGTACTCCTGTAAAATAGGAGACCTTCAAAATTGTCCTGATTCTTTTTGAGAAGATTTTAGCTATCTTAACAGCAGTCTCTACACATCCATTTGACTTTGGGTAGTGAGGGGATGATGTGATAACCTGAAAGTTATAGTCTTTGGCAAAGATTCTGAAGTTTTGTGACAAAACTTGGGAGTAATGATCAGCTTGCAGAACTTCAGGAATGCCAAAACAAGCAAAAAGTTTCTTCAGCTTGACTATTATTATAGTGTGTGTCGTGTGAGTCACAGGAATGATTTAAAAAAATCTGGAATGGTAATCTGTAACTATCCTTGCACTTAAAAAAGTCTAAAGGTATGTATGACCTGTCAGGGACGAGAGGGTCTGTCTGCAAAAATGGCTGCCTGAGATTCTGACTTTTTTGGATGTGCTCTGGAGAGTTACATAATTAAATTTTCTAGCTGTGAGGATAAACCATGGCACTAACCTGGCATTTTTGCCCATTCACAACATTTTAACTGAAGGGGGGCCAGGAGTGATTAATTGTGTTTCTTTCAAAACAAATGTGTGGTCGAGGTAATATGTTATTTTATGTCTATACTGAAAATAGGGCAAGGTGCATTCTGGGACCTCCTTCCTAGATGGCCAACCAACAAGCTAAATTCTTTTAACTTTTGGTAAACTGGTTCTCATGCCTGCTCTTTCCTGATATTGAACATGAACTTATCAGTGACAGGAAGATAAAGGGAAAATTAAATTCACGAAAATTTCCACTTCTTGTTCTAACGCTTGCCCTTTCCTCCTTGTCAGAAGTGGGCTATTTGATAAACAGTCAGCTACTCCTTACTGTTTACCTGGAGCATACTGCACTGTGTAAGAGTACCTCATCAACATTATGCGAAATCTTTGCAAGTCAGGTGCCAGTTCATCGAAGTGTTTGGCTTGGAGAATTTGAAGCAGATACTTATGGTCCATTTCAAAGATAACATGTAACCCCAAAATATATTGCTTAAACTTCTTTGCATACCAGGGGAGGTTCTAAAGTTTCTTTTTCTATCTAGGAGTACAGTTTCTCTGTCTCGTAGAGTGTATGAGAAGCATAAGCCACAATTTCTCTATTGCCCTCCTCTTGCATAATGTAACCTCCTAAACTCCCAAAACTAGCATCAGCACTTCCACTTACCTGAATTCCTATATCAAAGTAAGCTTAAGTTAGAGCTTGGCACAAAAGAGGTTTTATTTATGTAAATTTCTCCTATGAGGTGAACCACAAATAAAAATAAAAAATTTTCAATCGTACAAATAATGGTTCAACTAACCCTAAAAACTGTTGAACTTCGTGCTGGTTGGCTGACTCTGCAACAGTCTGAATACCATTCACTCTCTCAGGATAATTTTAAATATGTTCAGAGCTCAAAACATGGCCCAAATATATTACTTTAGTAATCCCAAAGACACTCTTATCAGTATTGATGGAAAGACCTGCTGATTCCATCCTCTACAAGACTTTTCTCAGAATTCTGTCATGTCATCAACGCTATGCATAAATATTAAAATGTCTTCCACATGAAATGTGGTGCCTGGGATACTCTCATCAGTCTGAGTTATTCTGTTGGTAAAATATTATTCTGGAGCACAAAAAATTCCAAACAGTAAACACTAAAAAAACTCCCAAATGGACTGATAAATGTGGTTAACAATTGGCTCTGTTTGTCTGACCTGTTTTGATAAAATCTTAAGTTTACATCAATCTTCTAGAAGTACCTTGCTATATTCAACTGAGCTAGGGTGACTTGCATGCTGCTGATTGGGAAATGGTATCTATGTACACACTCGTTATGTTCTGAATTATGCTCACATATGCGTACACCTCATTTAGGCACAACTATAATTGGAGAAACCCATTCAGTAGGTTCAGGTTCAGTTATAGGATCAGTGATATTGAGTTTTACAAGATGTTCCAATTCCTTTTTTAGCTTACCTACCTAGAAGAGGTATTACTACAACCCGAAGAGTACAGTGAACCTATGGTCATACATTGTTGTTCAGATGAATAGTCATTTTCCCAGGACCTCTACTAAGCTTTTGAATAGACCAAAAAATTATTTTTTCATATCTACAAGAAAATGGGTTTGTAAGGAGGTTATGTTTACACTACCCTCTAAGCTTTCATTGAAAGTTATTGTCTCCCTGCTGAATGCCATAATTTCAAGACTCGCCAACCCCAGTCTACCTAGTATTAGTGTCTTAAGGTTTGATATGATATAGGCTTCAGCCTTATGATATAAAGATTTATGCTTCAGCTGCAACCAAAGAAACCCCAGCACCTTTAAGCACAGACCATCTGGTCCTCTAACGTTATCCTTAACAAATACAATAAACTCTTGATAAGCCTTAGGCACCATACTGCTAGGTGTGTATATATATATATATATATATATGACATCAGCTCCAGTGTCTATAATAAACAGATTTTTTATAAAATTGACTACTTCCACAATAACTGTTTATGGGCTTGGTTCTCATTGCCTTGAATTCACTGCCTTCAATGTTAGAAAGTTAAGTTCCCTAAAATTTTGCCTGGATCATGATCTTCAAGCTGGTAGTTATTTGACTTATAGTCCATTTATGGTCACTGCACACTTTTCTGAAGCCCTGCTAAAGTTTTATATCCAGTTTATTCCTCCACCTCGTGCAAACAAAGCTTAGCCATGACTAGGGAATTACACCAAAGGGACAATGCACCGCATTCGTGTGCACTCAGTGTAATGATATAACTATTTCTTACTAGGCATTACCAACACACCTATTTTCTCACTATTTTAATTCATATCAATTATAAATGAAATAAAATAATTTATATATAAAATATAAATCAAATTTCAATTTATACAAAAATAAGGTACTTTAATGTTAACATTAGTATAAAATGTTTTTGATACATTACACAAATAGGAAACAACCAAAACACATCATATATGGTGTGATTTTTTAAAGGATTGATTCAAAAAGTGTGAAGAAACTGTGTGCATCTCCCCGACATTGCAAACTGTGAGTGGTTAGAAAAGCTGCATACAACTACCCAGTGACCCTGCGTTGCACATGCAAAACATTTAAAACTTTCGGCTGGGCAGCGATACTGATCATGCTGCCCCTGCCCACAGAATCCTTATTACACTAGGGTAGTCGGGCCCCTCTGCATGGGGGAGTGCTCTTCTTTCCTGCAGAGTTGCCATCTGTCCTGCTTCTGCTGTTGACTTGTTTCCCTCCCACCATATTGAGCTTTAGACCACGGGAACATTCTTACTGCAAGACATGTGATTGATGACTGCATCTCTGCCTGTTTCGCCATCAAAACTGCTTTATCATGGAATAAAATTCATTTAGGTTGAAGTAGCTTGTCTTTTTATCTTGCATTCCCACCACTAAAGATCTCTGATTAGTTCATGCTTTAATTATTCAACATAATCACAACTGTCTGCTAATGATTGCAGTTCCATTATGAACTTGTCCATTGGTTCATCGATGCCCTGTACTCTAGAATTTAAAATAAACCTTTCAAAAATGACATTTTGCGATGGTTGAAGTGATTCTCAAATGCTTGTCTTCTTTCCTCATAGCTGGTAGCTTGAGAACTATAATGAGCTCACAACTCTTCTGCCTTTCTCTTAGAAGGTACACAAATATATTGATTTTCGCACTGTCAGCTTTTTCAGTATATCTATAAACAGATTTATACTACATAAAATGCTGTTTCCATTACTTCCAGAGCACAGTTTAAGTGAAATCAAAAGCTGCAGGTGGTTTGAGGTAGCATAGCGAGAATCGCATGGAGTTATTTCACGTGCCATTGCAATCTCTTGTGTTATACTTGCAGAAAGAACTCTGTGTTGTAACAAATGCACGGATTCTTAAAAGTTGCCCCTGTTGCCACTATGTTTTGTTGTACATGTTTTATTCAGATTGCCAGGTACAATACACTTGCTAGACATGCTGGCTCGTGCCATTGATAACATTTCCAGTCACTATTGCTAACCTTACTTAAAACGCAATAGTAACTGCATACATTTAAAAGTAAGCAATGACTGCAATACTCACAGTTAAGTTGGCAGTGATTTTAGAAGAAGTAGTTCCTTGTCTTAACACCTTACTTGCCACAATATCAAAATTTAATGATATCTGAAGTACGGTTTTTTTTTGTGCACATAAAATAAAAATTTGCATACTAGTAACATTTGTTTTTCTAACAATTTAGTATCGCCCTTCTGTTTTTTCATATTTATATATGTGATTTTTTCCTCTTATCTCAATCCAAGTACTACACCTATTACATTTGCAAGTGACACAAGTATTTTAGTTGCTGACAAGTCAAGAGAAGAACTGAATCAATTAGCCACTAACACATTCAGAGAATTATATATGTGGTTTAAGGCTAATAAATTAAACCTTAACCTTGAAAAGATACTTCTCATTCAGTTCCTATCTAAAAACAGTAGGAAAATAGAGTTTAGTGTCTACTATGAAACAAATTAAGTCAATAAAACATTTAAAACTAAATTTCTTTGGTTAATTATAGATAGGCCTAATCATTTAAAGTGGAAGTCTCATGTTCAGTATATTTTGCTTAAACTTAGTCCAGCTTGTTTTGCCCTGCACAGTATTGTAAACATTTTAAGTAAAAATTCAGCTATAATGGTTTACTTTGCATTCCATAATTTCATATGGCATGATGTTCTGGGATAATTCAACCGATAGCAAAAAAGTGTTTCATATGCCAAAAAAGAGCTACAGGAATAATATTTGGCAAAATAACATCTGATTCGTGCAGACCCCGTTTCAAAAGCTCCAAAATTGTACCTATAGTGTTGAATATAAAGAATGGGGTGGAATTCAACTGACAAACTTCATGAGGTGATTCCTTATACAAAATCAAGTGGGATATACAGGATGAGTCGCCTAAGATGTTAAACTAGAGTATTTCTGGAAATGTTGAAGATATCGTTATCCTGTTTTTGCCCAGATGAATTGTAATAAATACCTCACTAAAAGACATGTAGCGTCATGTCATAGCAATGTTAAGTATAGAGATATTGATATAAGCTGGGTTTTTTCAAATAGAACTATAGTAATCTCTGCTGGCAACGTCAATCTGAAAGAGATGAATTCAACGGCCTGTCACTCTCCTAAATCAGATAAGTATATTCTGAGATATTACAGTATGTAGACCATAGGATATCTCTGGTTGTGCCATCAGACTGTGCGCTGTCTCATGTGGATGTTCGTGATGTCATAAGGAAATGCCACGCCTGGCTGATGGGTCGCTCCAGCATGATGCAGGCAAGCGCAACTAATAACAAAGTTGCAAAAGTGGAATAAAAGGTCATTTAAAACTGATACTGGCCACATTTGGCTACATCAGAATGGACCGGCACACTAATTGGAAGACAAAAGACGTGGCATCTAGGGATGATTCACCAGTTAACGATGGTAACAGTTCTGCTTTTGTTTCAGTCAGAGCTGTGCATCACAGATGAATGTCACAAACTGAATGGTGATGTTAAAACAGGAAATGGAGGTATCACGTGTTTGCAGTTATAACTTCCCATGAACATCAATTAATCATGTGTTTTATTCCGAGGTACACATTTACAGTTTACATTTACACCAACAAAATAAAGGAAAAAACAAAGGAATTTGGTGATACACAGTGTCCTATTAGTGCTTTATGTCAGCAAGTGCTGGAAATGTCACCATCAACAGCAATAAACATTTTCAGTCGCTTGTGCAAAGACACCTGGACAGACTGAAGAGTTCACTTCGATATTGTTGCACATACTGCAACAATGCAGTGTTTAAAATTGTCCGGTGTCGTCGGGACGTGTGTATACACTTAATCTTTAAGTATTCCCCAGAGGACAACATCCACTGGCGTCAAATCAGGCGACAATACCGGCCACATGATAATGCCTTCACGCCCTATCCAGCGACCAGGAAATAGCTGAGTGACCTGCCTAACCACACACAAGTAGTGAGCTGGGCACCCATCATGCTGGTACCGCATACACATGTGTATTGCAAGTGGTAAGTGTTCTAGGAGAGCCGGTAGCACTTGGGTAAGAAAATGTGCTTATCTGTTACGGTTCTCTCAAAGAAGTACGGACAATTACATGGTCTCCAATGATCCCACGCCACACGCCACTGCCTCTGATGTTTTACTTGCCGCAGCCAATGCGGATTGTCAGCATCCCAATAATGCACATTTCTGATATTCACATGTCCATGATTGGTGAATGTTACTTCTTCTGTAAACAGACTTCTTTAAAGAAAGAACCTATTCTCCTGATATCGTATCAGAAGCGAGCAACAGAATTCCATGCTTCGTCCTTAATCCCGCTGATCAAGCTGCTGGTGAAGTGACGCATGATACGGATGGAATCTGTTTTTGTGCAAAATGTGAATGATGCTAGACAGACTTCTTCCAGAGCCACTCGCAACCCGTCTGGAGCTAACATCTATTTCTTTCATACTGCTCATTGCAGACCTGTCCCTTACCCTCGGCGTAGCGTTCCTGTACCCTTCCAACAACAATTTCTTGCACAGTCACAAAATGGTCATGATTAATGGACACTGTCTCTCTAGATATTGTTGTGCGTACAACATAACTCTTCTCTTCGCTTTCCTTCTGCATTCTCTGTAAAGAAGTAGTATAGCCTATTTTTCTTGGTTCGTGAACGACATTTCCGTTACATTCCACGGCACTCGACACACTAGAACTCCGCAGCTAGAATACAGAACTGCATATCCTCACTGTCCCTTTTATACCGGTATCACGGTGGCACAACATTTCGTTTCCACGTGATGTGACGCGACATTATTTCCTTTTAGGTATGATATCACGAACTTCCACTTGAGACGGCATGCAGTCTGATGGTACAACCAGAGAAATCCTATGTTCTACATACTGTACTTTCTTTGAAACTACTTATCTGATTTTAGAGAGTGATACCCCAGTTGAAGTTGTCTCTTTTAGATCAACTTTGCCAGCAGCAGAAATTACTATAGTTCCATTTGATAAACCCAAGTTGATATCAATATCTCTATTATTAACATTGCTATGATACGACGTTATACGTCGTTTAGTGAGGTATCTATTACTTGTTACGGTTCTCTCAAGGAAGTATGGACCAATTACATGATCTCCAATAATCCTACGCCACACGCCATTGCCGCTGATGTTCCCCTTGCCGCAGCCAACGCGGATTGTCAGCAGCCCAATAATACATATTTCTTATATTCACTGGGTGAAAAAACAGGATAACGATATCTTCAACGTTTCCAGAAATATTCAATGTTAACATCTTGTATATATGAGATACTTTCTGTCAAAACTGAATATTAAGGGAGATATATTTAATAAAGTTTTAAAATCGTATTTTTTGTGAAGTATTGAAAATTAACTGAAAATTGAATTACAATCCCCTGAATATTGCTTTATTTTATTTGGATATTTAACCTAAGAGCAAACTCGTATTAATACTTTCGACTTTAATGAAAATAAGTGGTGGCCACCCTCTTATTGCAGACTACTTCTTTAGTGTCAGGATTTATGAACGTTTAATGCTGGTTTATTGAGCATTATGACCTAATTAACAGAAATTGTCTTCTTGATGCAACTGCCCAGGACCCACTCTTTTTGTGTAAAATGCATACAAAACTTTGGCCGGTAGCGATATAGTTCCAAGTGTAAATATAGGCAATACCAGTACTTCCTGCAGATCACAGACCGGCTATTTCGAGACATAAACAAGCAGCTTCAGTTCTATATGCTTATTAATGTATGGTTCATGTTCTTTACATTAAGAGTTAAAAATGTCTTCCACTATTATATGTGTAGTGGAAACAGCAGCATACTATAAATGCATGTAGGTAGTATTGCCTATGTGCTAGGCACTGTAACTCTACAGCCAATGTTTTGTATGTATTTTATATGAAAACAATGGGTCCTGGGCAGTTATGACAGAAAGGCCACTTTTGTTAATTAGGTCAAACTGTTCAATAAATGAGAATCAAACATTAATTATTTCTGATGGTTAAAAAGTTGTATGTAATTACAGTGGGAGGTATTAATGAGAGTTTGGACATAGGTTGAAGATCCAAATAACATAAAACAATTTTCTGAGAATTCTAATTAAATTTCACTTTGTTTCCTATATTTTTAAAAATACAGTTATAAACTTAATTTCCAAAGGCTTATATCTTCCTTAATATTCAGTTTAGATAGAAAGTGTCCCATTTATATCCCACATGATTTTGCATAAGTAATCAACTCACAAAGTTTGTTGGTCAATTTCTGCCCCATCCTGAATGTTACCTATGTTAATATCTGAAAACAGCAATTAATTTTAAAAAAACCAAGTTGTCGCATAATCATAACACTAACTAAACAGCGTTTACACATGCCCCTACTAAGTTCCAAGGTTTCAATGCATAAGTAGGATAAGAAATATGTGTGCTGCTGTTTGCCATTTTTTGTTTTCTTTCTTTCTGCATGTGGCTATGATATATCATCCTCAGTACGGAAAAAACTGAAGAAGTGGGAACTGTTAAATCTGCTTGAGTGTTATGTTTGAACTAACATGTCCAGTTACTTTGTACGCACATGTACTGTTATAAGATTCTATGGATGTAATAAATTTATACTGATAATCAGCTGGTGCATAATTCGAGTCATATGTTCCGTTTTTTTCTCTCTCTGCTGTTCCTGGTTATATGTTCTCGGAATGTGATTTTATGTAGCAGTTAATATTTCCAAATACAAAATATTTACTTAGATAATAAACATTTTTATATAATGTGTAAGTGAAGTGGCATATTATCCAATTCTTTTTCACCATAGCTTGACATATTTATTGGTAGCAAAAAGTCTTGACATTTCATGTATAATGCTGACCCTGTGAATGCGTGCATACTGTTGAAGTTCGTTGTATTAATTTAAAACCTAGAAGAAACTTCAAGAACTTAATTTGAATGTAGTTAATTCAATTTTCAATATTTTTACATTTTTGCAGTTTTGCATCACTTCTCTTGATCTTCCCCATGCGAGTAAGCGAAAGAGAAGGACAGAGTATTAACATGAAAAGCCAGCGGCAATTTTCAAAGCAATTCTTTGCATGCCACCGCAATAAGCCTATTGCAGCTCGCGCACTCCTGACATTCAGTGGATTAAAATTCTGCGGTTATCTAAAAAAATGTCCTGGTTCATTGCCCTTGCCTCTCTCAGCGAGACTCGGGGTGCTGGTAACTTTCCAGATCGGGCCACCTAGACTATTTAAGGCACAGTGGGCTTTTGGGTTGACAGTTTTTTAGAGTTGAGAGTTTGCAGGATTGTGTGACCGTAAGCAACAGGTGTGCGAAAACAAGCCAGCAGAGCGTCGAGCAGCAGCAAGAGAGACGAGCGGGAGTGAAGTCTCGTAGACTGCGAGAATCGGTACAATGGAGAGTGAGACTGACGGGCAAGAATATTGAAGTGTATGCGTGAGTGTAAGACATTCGGAATGATGGCAATAGACAGACTGAATATGTGTAAATAATGAGTGTGAATTAAGACTAAAACCAATATAGCGATATTGAGAAAGACTTTAATTAAAATTAATATAAGAAGTCAAATATTACGCTCACCGAGAGTATCAAGATTAATTGTGGAGATAGATACTTTAATGTTGTAAATAATAGCCATGTGAATAAATTGAAAAAAATCTAATTTAGTTTTGTTTTATTTTTATTAAGACTTCCATACCTCATGGACTTGAATATGCCCCTCTGGCATCTTGTAACACTGGTGTCAGAAGTGGGATGGAGGCATTCAATTATAAATTAATTTAAGCAATTGGCTAGTAATTAGAGATATTAATTAATTGTAATTGTTATAGGCCGAAATATTAAGACAACCATCACAGTGAATGTTAAGTGGAAAAATTTCTGCATAACTAAAAGCACTGTGAGCATTAATTGAGGGGCTAGATAGCCAAATGTTTAGTGTAAGCGCAAATGTAAGTAGCTTGAAAGAAGATGTTAACAACTAAGATAGTGGTGCAAAGAAAGTGTGAATGAAACTGTAAATTCCTAAAATATTTCTGTAATACGAAGTGTAAATTAGAATGTAAGTAGCCATATAACTAATGTAGGTGATTTAGTAGACAAAAGTGTAGATAGTGTAGACAGGAAATTAGAAGGCATTAGTGAGTAATGAATACGAGAATTGATGCTGTGGACAAGAAAATTGACAGTGAAAATGAAAATATGGACAGTGTAACTAAATTAGTAGACAGAGCTAGTGGGAGGATGGGCGGACTCAAGTATGAAATGAGTGTGATGAAGAAGGAATGGCAGGAATTTCTTCTCCAATAGAGTTCCACTATTACCACACTGGCAGTTGAGAAAAATGGGGAAGGAGTGCAAGTCGTTAATCAACCTCGCAGGATATTCGGCAGTTGTACAGTATTGGTGTCGTGCAGCTAGGAGTGGAGAAGGGGGTTGCAATTAAGCCAGTCCCTTAAAATGACCAGACTTCTTGGTGGTAGTACCAACACCAATTTGAAATAGTCACCATCCTGAATAGCTGGTCAGCTGAACAGTGGACTTACTACCTCATGGCTGTAGGATGTACTGAGAGGCCCCCACACTGAGCATACTACAGTCTCTGCCAGAGCAACATTGACTGGAGTACCCCACACTGGTGTCTGCTTTGGTGCTATGTTTCAGTTACCGGCACATGCGACATGCCCATCATGCCTAACAGCAAAGCCACACCCAGCAACCAGGAGAACCACTCCAAGAGCTATGACAAGATGTCTTGTATCTGTCTTGCCCATCTCTGGAAGGATGCTCTGAGGAGACGTACGACATAATTACAGTCTGCTTCTTCATAGATGCCATCGCTGACACAGAGGTACAGCAAGCGGTACGTCTGGCTACACCCCACACCATGCAGTACATCCTGACCCTGGAAGTGGAGTCAGCAAGACAGAGGTCCGCACCCCAACGTCCGCTATGGGCAGTGATGCTGAACAAAGATGGAGAAGACACATGAAGAAGACACTGAAGGAGTTGCAGATGGCCGACAGAGGCATCGCTTCCAGGGTCTGTGCTACAGAGCTTTGCCACTCCCCACCCTAATAGCCTGAATGTTGGTCATGTGGACAACCTGGTCACACAGCAGCAGCAGCAACAAAACTAACTGTGGGAAAACAGGCAGCGAGAGGCAGGTGTGACTACCACGTATTCTGTAAACTTGTAAACTTCTATTTTGGCTGGCAAAGGTTGGTGACTGCTGGAGGGAATACCCCAATGTTCTTTACTGTATGTTCGGTGAAACAGGATTTGGATGCATACTATTGGAGGGGAGCCTGATGATGTTCCTTGCCAGATGGTCGTCGACACTGGGGTGACCACAACAGTAGTAAGACCAGACATTCTCGGGCTTTCCCACAGTGATCACCCAATGAAAGTATGGAACACTGCTACCTGACTATGGTAACAGGTTATACCACACCAGTGAAAGGTTAGAGAAAAGTGAACTTGAAGCTGGTTGACCTTAGCCTAGAACATGATATCTACATAGCAGAAATAGAACATAAACTTCTTATTTTGTGGCATGATCTAATATGTAGGCTGGCGTGCTGTGTCGATACTCAACTTGGTGTGCTACGGGTAGCCTATACCGAGTTGGCGATGTCAAAATAGCATTTTTTTTTCTCATCAATGAGTCGCCCAGTAGTCTGTTGTCAACCCACTGTGCTACCCGCTTCTAGTGAAATTGTCATTACAGGCAGATTCCAAGGAAACTTTGTCAGATGTTTGGGTCTAATTGAGCCAGCAGAGAAAGTTGGCATTTTGCCTGGTAGTGACATTTTAGTAACGACTGTGGTCTCTTCAAATTCTGACAGTTTGCCAATTATAATGATTAATTTGTCTGATAGTGCCATATGTATTGATAAGGGGGCCCCGTGATAGGGTTTTGCAAGCAGGACATAAATGTACTTCCAAATGTTCTTGAAGCTTCTGAAGTAAAACTAGTTGAATGCCACTTATAGTTTATATGTACACCGTGCCCAGCGTTAGCCATAATGGTTTTTATAATATTATGTATCATGATTGATTTATACTTCAGTGGTCATCTCAGTATCTTATACCGGATGTTCATAAACAAATGATAATAAACACCAGATTGCGGTAAATAAGTACAAATGGAGCATATTTCATCAAGAAACCAATAGTCTAACGTCCATAGTTAACCTGCTAATAGCAGTGGCATTGTGCAGAGGCAAGTAGGCAATCACATTAATGAGGCTGTAGGCAGTGCAACGAAATTACACTTTATTTACACATTTGGGCTGAAGACATGGGGGACAGAAAATCTTTTCGATGTCTCTGCTCAAAGTGTCTGTTCAAACTGTCTACCACCTTCGGCCACACAGGCAGTGCAGCGCTGCAACATGTTGCGATGCACATGTGCAAAGGTTTCTAGCTTAATGAGCTCATCCCTCGTGTCAAGTGGTGTGGCATACACCATCAATTTGATGTGGCCCCACAGCCACATGTCAGGTGGTGTGATGTCAGGTGAGCGTGGTGGCCATACTATGCAGTCTCCCCTACCTATCCACCGGTTCGGGAAGTGCATGTCGAGGTGCCGGTGAACTGCAATGGCAAAATGAGGCGTCGGGGTCCCGCCCTGCTGAAATCACATCGCCTCATGAGCATCTAAAGGAACTTCCTCCAAATATTATGGTTACATGTCCTGCAGAAACTGTAGATATGTAGCACATCTGAGACTGTGACCGTGTGGTACTGAGGAGTGTTATCAGGCATGCAGACCTGCAGACAGGCTGATTACAATGCTACATACACAAGGTTGCATACCCGCACCTGCACATTGTCACTGCCATTAGCAGGTTAACTATGGATGTTAGACTATTGGTTCCTGGATGAAATATGCTCCATTTGTACTTATCTACCCCACTCTGATGTTTATTATCATTTGTTTGTGAACATCCGGTATGTTCCATTATTATATTATCATTATAATGCTATTCAGACTAAAACTAGTCTGAGTGATTATGATCATATAGGCTACATTGCTAAACTTTGCAATCATACTATCTCCCAGCATTTCTTTTGCAGTTTAGTCTTATTGCATTTATGATCTTATGAATTATGATGCTATTTGCCACGCTTGCCTTGACAGTGATAGTGGCTGATAAGCTGGCTGCGATTTTCAACATACTGCCAGCATGAGTTAATACCCTGCCTGATCTGGTGTCAGAGAGAACCTTTGACTGTGCCATTCCATGTCAGCCTATACTCCACCTTTCTTTCCATGACAGTTATAGGGTTCCCAAGTGGGAGTCGGTCTGCCTCGATAAGAGTCGAGCTCCAATGTAGGCCGACCTCCAGGAGGGCAGCAATAGCCACCACTCTCATCCATTACCATATATATTGAATTTCTTCATTGAGAAATTCCATGCTTGGACCCCAACAGTCTGACTTTTAAAGAGTCAACAAGCCCACCACATGTACCACCATCATCATTGGCCATGATTCAAGTTTAGCCATGGAGGCACAGATACCCCTTTTAGTAAAAATGGCATATGGAATGCCTGGAAGTTTTCCATGTTTGTTAGCCCCGAAGCTATTCAGCAATACCATGAGGAGATGTGGGTTCCATTGAGCTAGTAGAGGCTATTGGCTTTCACATAACTAGTGCACCACCCACCCGAGCAGACACCTGGATACAACCCCAAAGTACATGCCTTGTGGTGTCCCCAAACGACCACTCAAGGGCCAGGTGCTACACGTAGATCAGGTTTTGATTAATCAAGATGTGAAAGAGAACACAGTAGTAACAGAAGACCGAGCAGCATTCCACAAACCGTTCGTTCGTGCACCACAATAATTAAGGAAGAAATATTGCTGTCAGTAAAAAAAAGGACTTTAAAATTGTTAAATCAAAAGCAACTCACATGTACTCTTAATCCTGATATATTTATGAATATTTCTTTTTATAAATAAATATCCCTCATTACACATGTGTATGTATCTTAAGTTAGTCTGAGTATTACTTCCTCTCCAAAAGAAAACACAATTACATTAATATTGTCCCATATAATATGTACTGGCAGTAACAATAATTAAAAATTACAAAAAATTTGTCATTACAAAAGGGAAGGGTGCACTGTATAGACATATAAAATACAAATTGCCAGACCAAGTTATGTAATTTTGTTTTAGACAAAAAAATGCTTGATTATGATTTTTTATAAATGAAATTAGTTTTTTTACTTAAAAGTCTGTTGACTTATTTTTTTATGGAGTGATGATCCAAACACCATATAATTATATAGAGCATTCCATCATACTGTGTGAAACGAAATACTCATCTGTGCAATGAAAGAAGAGAGCATACTGCACAAAGTCCTGGGGCAAGATGCATTGACATGAATCTACATATTCATGAAACAAAAATGAAAATATGAAACTTGAAAATATGACCCTTGTAAGAATATAAATATTATATAACAGATTATGCAAATTAATTATACATACACAAGATAAAGTGCCAATGGCACTGTCAAAACAATATAAGAAATTAACTTGTTTAACAAAGGTTGCATATTTTTCTTCATTTACAAGTACAAACAATAATGAAAAAGAACTAAGGAGTTCGGGTAAACCAAGCTTTGCTGTAAAATGTCTGAATGGATACAAAAAGGGTAAAATACAAATGGGGAAAAAAAAAGGCTACTCTAGTCCTTTTTGTAACCACGTAATCAGCTGATCTATGATATATGACCACTATATGACCTGTGGTAAAAAGTATATTTCATTGGACCACTAAGTTTTTGAAGTTGATTTTAGTAAGCCAAAGGAAATTCTGATGTCTTCCTCAATCCTGGGATTCCCAAAAAGTGAGATCGTGTTCATTTTGGATACTGATGCTAATGATATAGACATTATAGCTGTGTTTTCAGATTCAGGATGGGAAGGAGAGACCACTAGAATACTTCAGTAAGATATTGCACAAGCGTGAAAAAATTCTTGTATTATGTGCAGGGAGCTTCTGGCCATGGTGAAGGCAATTTTACACTTCCACCCCTACCTTTGTGGCATACATTTTATTCTAAGAACCGACCATGCTTCATTTCACTGGCTACTTAATTTCAAGAACCCCGAACGTCAAATAGCCCAGTGGATACAGCATCTCCAAGAGTATGACTTTGAAATATAATACTAATCTGGACTCCTTCACAGCAATGCACATTCAGTTTCTAGGATGCCATGTGAGTAATTCTGTCGTCATTGTGAATGCCAAGAAGAAAAGAGTGGTGAATCGCTGAAGGT
This sequence comes from Clitarchus hookeri, assembly GCA_002778355.1. Lineage (NCBI taxonomy): Eukaryota > Metazoa > Arthropoda > Insecta > Phasmatodea > Phasmatidae > Clitarchus > Clitarchus hookeri. The sequence continues at coordinate 2,291,659 of NQII01000002.1, forward strand.
ACAAAGAGTAAGAATTAAAGTTCTTTATCTTGTGTTGGGTCACCTACCTGGAGTGATGAGTGAATTAGGAAAAAGCAGCTAAATGATTCCACATTGTAACCATCACTAGAGTGGGAAGAGATATTGATCCTAAGCACAGCAGTCAAAGGATACAGGGCAGAATGGAATTCCCTTGTGCTGAAGAATGGCATTCTTTACAGGAACTGCGAAAGTAATGATGGCAAGCAAACATGCTTACAATTGGTTTGTCCAGAATGCAGGGTTCGCGAAGTTTTGAAGGAACTGCACAATGCGGTAGCCAGTAGGTACTTTGGTGTTGATAAGACCCTCGACGGAGTTACTGAGATTCTACTGGCTTTGTTGTCAGGAGGATGTTGAGAAGTGGTGTAGAATGTGCGACATCTGCACTGCGAGGAAGGTCCCAAGGACCAAGGGGCAAGGTCACTTCCAGCAACATAATGTTGGAACCCCCATTCAAGAGGATGGTAGTAGATATTCTGGGACCCTTCCCTGTCACAGATAAAGGTAATCAGTATCTTACTGGTGGTCAAAGATTACTAAATGGCCTGAGGTTATTCCCCTCCCAAACCAAGAAGATTGTTCTGTGGCAAATGCTATCGTAGAGCATGTCTTCTCTATGTTTGCAGAGCCACTAGAAGTCTATTCCGATCAGTGAAGAAATTTTGAAGCTGCTGTGTTAAAGGATGTAACAAAGATTTGGGGAATGAAAAATTATAGGACTACAGCCTCTAACTCTCAGTCAGATGGAAAGGTTGAAAGACTTAACCACACTTGTGAGTAGTACCTATCAATCTTTGTGGCATTGTTTCTGCTTGCTTACTACTTGGCAGTTCACTTGTGTACAAGGTTAACACCATTCAAGTTTCTGTTTGGAAGAGAGCTACGCCTTCCTAGTGACCTGCTGTTTGGCCAACCGACAGACGAAGAAGCTGCAGCCCCTGATTATGCCAGCAAATTACGTTAACGGACCAGTTGATATTCATGATTTCGCTCGACAGCACCTCAGAATAAATAGTGACAGGATGAAGATGCAGTATGACAGGAGAATGTTGGGTGAGGTATTTCAAGAAAGACAACTTCTGTGTTTGTACGACCCAAATTGGCGAAAATGGTACTGCTTGAAGCTACAGAGACTGAGCGAGGTGGAGTAGTGGTTCATTTTCAGACTCTCAATTGAGAGAACCTGGGTTCAAATCCCTTTCCAGCCATCTTGATTTTGGTTTTCCATGGTTTCCTGAAATCACTCCAGGTGAATGCTGGGATGGTTCCTTACTTCAGGCTATGGCCGATTCCTGCCCTTTTCCTGTTTCTCTGAGCAACTTGTTCCGTCTCTAATGACCTCGCTGTCCGTGAGACATTAAGCCCTACCCACCTACCTACCAAAGCTACAGAAATGTTGTGGAGGCCCCTACAGGTTTCTGAATAGTAAAAATGATGTGGTCTTTCAGATTTGTCATAAAGGCTGTCGGGCAAAGCCGAAGTTGGCCCATATCGACTGACTGGCACTCTACGAAGGCCCAAATGTTGCAGAGTCTTTTCGGGTTGAACAGACTAGGAGGTTTCAGTGTTACGTGCTCGCTTCTTTGCATTACTCATTTGACCTGTCCCCTGTGAGCAATCAAAGTTGGAGGACAGAGTAGTAACGTGAGAAGTCCACTGCAATTTTCAAAGCAATCCGCCACGTTCTGCCTCGATAAGCCTATCGCAACTCGCATGCTCCTGGCCTTCAGCGAATTTAATTTCTGTAGTTATCTGAAAGAATGTTCTTGTTCATTTTCCTTACCTCTCTTAGCGAGACTTATGGTGCAGGATATCTTCCAGACAGAGCCACTGAGACAATTTAAGCTACATATGACTGGCCTCCGAACCAACCGTTTTTGAGAGTTGACAGTTTGGAGGATTGAGCAACCTTAAGCTGCAGTTGTGCAAAGACAGTGAAGACACGAGCCAGCAGAACATCAAGTGACTGCAAGAATCTTATATCAGCTGTGGAAGTTCGTCAGTTAGGAGGTTGACATACCTTTGGGAATCCAGTGTTCCTTCTATGCAAAAAGGGCCTATGAGATGATGGTTTACTATTCCACACCACACATTTACACTGTATGGATACAGATGTTCTGCTTGATAAAGCCAATGTAGCTCATGATAGAGTGAGAAACATGATATAGATGGAACTTATTATGTTGCAAAATGCATAGTACACTTGCCTGACTCATGCCACTCCCTCTTGCGATTGCACTGGAGCTAACTTACAGGTTTACAGCAACAGCAGCAAGAAGCAAAATCTTTAATTTCACCCTCTTCTCTGGTCACTCAATGCAATCAGTGTAAAAGAAACAGAATCTACACAAACATGCTAACATTGTAGCTTAGTAACTATGCTGTTAAATGGAGCAGAGTTCTGCATGTACTTAAAATCTTCAGATTATGATAGTATGTAAACTACTTGCACCAGAATCCTGCAAAACACACCATCAACATTCTAATTTCCTCTAGTTTTATTTTCTTGATCTGAATAATAGGCATTGTTCCATTTGAAAAATGTAACTTTTTTCAAGAAATACACATTCTAATACTTATTAAATTCTGTGTCTGGGCTGTAATTATAAGTTCTTGTCTAAACTGCATTTCTGTGAAACCAGCACAGCAATATCACGTTTAATTTCCTAAATATTTGCAGTGCAAGTTTTAGGTGATCCACCCAGTAAGTAGAAAATTTGTTTGCAGCGAAAGTATGGGGTTTTTTTTTTTTTTTTGCCAAAACTGCATTAACTGAAAATACATTAAATGCATGGCATAAGAGACTTGCACACCAAAACATCTATCATGTAAAATCTGTTCTGAATAAGTTTGGCATTCATTGTACTAACCAAAATAATAGTGATAATTTCAGTTAGGACTGTGTTACAGGCAAACAGCATGGGTTGCCATTTTGTACTAATGACTCCAGGGCAGCCAAACCATATGGATTAGTCCATAACTCTAATGGACCTATGGAAGAAAACATATTTGGTAGGCCTAGATACTTTTGATGTTCAAATATGATTATTCTCATTTCTACACAGTGTGTTTTTAAAGCATAATTCACACTCTTGACAAGTTTAAACCGTTTTTATTGAGGTCTGAAATTGTTACTGGATACAAAGTTGAAACTATGAGGAGCAACAATGGAACTGAGGTGGCTTGCCTCCAGGCAATAAGCATTATGCAACAAAAATGCATGGCTTTTGCACGTGAACAGTACAGTAAGATTAAGGGAAATTTGGACAATCATAGAATCAGCTCAAACATTGTCATCTGCCTCTGGTTTGAATGAGTTGTATTGGGCAGTAGCTGTGAACACTGCAACATATATTATAAACCATACAGGAACAAGTAAAGTTAAGAACAAAACACCATATGAACTCTGGTTTGGCATAGAATGCAGAATAAACCATTTACAAATTTTTGGGTGTGATACATATATTCATGTGTCCAAACAAAACCATAGGAAATGAGACACCAAGACTGAGAAGGGGATATTTGCAGGTTACGAGCAAAACACAAAAGGCTATAAAATTTACTAACTATTGTGAAGGGTGTCATCTTTCATAACAACATAATTTCAAGCACAGAATGTTTACAAGTTTTACCTAGGATTACATATGACAACACGTGCTATGAAAATTGAAAACGTAAAACCAGTTGTGACAACCAGCCGCTGCCCTCAATCAGAAGACAAGTCGTGGGAAGAGGACTTTCTAGGTTTTGACAATGAAGAGTTTAAAGACGAAAAGGAGTCACAAGTTGAAGTACAGCATATCAGGAATTTGCGAAGAAGGGACAAGATAAAACCACTAAGCAGAGTTGAGGAATTGTCACTTTTTCTCTAGCTTCTTGACTTACTGTTTAATCTATGATGAAGTAGTAAATGGCACTGATGCTTACCTATGGAAGGAGCGATTAAAAGGGAATAAAGTTCACTTTAAGAACATAAAACTGGGAATGAGGTGGAGTTACTCAAAACTGTGAAACCAATTCAAACTAAGTGGGTGTTCAAGGTCAAACCAGAAAATGAGAATGAATCAGTGCAGTTCAAGGCACGCCTTGTGGTAAATGGGTTTGAACAGAAGGAAAATTTTGACCATTCAGTAATTTATGTACCTGTAATAAAACTTTGTACACTGCAAATTTTTATTGATGTGGCATTGAAACTTTGAATGAAAATTTGCCAACTTGATGTTAAGAAAGTCTTTTTGAATGGATGAATTGATGAAGATGTGTATATCTACAAACCAGAAGACAAGGAGATGGTGGGAGTAAGGTCTTGAAATTACATTGATCTTTGTATGGACCCAAAAAATGTCCAAAATACTGGAATAAGGCATTTGATTGTTTCATGATGGAGCAGAAATTCCAAAGAGCCAAATTATAGAATTGTCTGTAATCACAAGCTTGAGAACAATATCAGCATTTATTTGTTGCTCTATGTAGATAACACTGTTAATGGGCACAGATGAAAAAGCTGTTGAAGAAATGTGAAGGAAACTAGGGTTCCACTTCAAAATGAAAGACCTGGGAACAATTTCCAACTCTGGGAATCAGAATCTAACAAAATGAAAACATTGTTACCGTGGATCAGACTGCATACTTAGACATCCTTCACTGATTTAGAATGTCTGATTGCAAATCAGTATCAACCTGCAAGAAATTGTACTAAACATGGAAGAGAACTTTAGTGATGCAAAACTCCAGAAGAGGTGTGTGACACTTATTGGGTGTTTGATATATGCTGTGCTTGGCACCCATCCAGATATTTGTGAAGCAGTGAGCTATCGTAGACTTTTCCAAGGAAACCCAGGAGATGATGTATTGAAGGCATGCAAGAGAATTATTAAGTTCATCAGAGGTTCCACAGAACTGAAATGGTCTTTACTTCATAAGAAGACACCCTAGCTGTGCAGGGATTCGTCGATGCTGACTGGGCTTGTAGAACTACAGCTTCCAAGTCAACTTCCGGCTGTGTGCAAAGTTTTTGGTTGTGTTGTGTCATTTTTCTCTATAGAACAGCAGTCAGTCATCTTGCTATCCACAGAGGCAGAGTATGTTGCAATAAGTGTTGTGTTCATGAGGTATTGTGGATTAGAAATGATCTTAGTGAACTAGGCCTTAATGTTGATAAGCCTATTGCCATCTTTGAAGACAATCAATCTGCCATATATGTGTCAAAAAATCCTGAGAACTATAAGCGCTTAAAGCATCTAGACATCAAATTCCATTTTGTCAGAAATGAGTAGCTCTTGTATAATCAATATCAGGTATATTAAATATGAAGACCAGCTAGCTGATGGCTTCACAAAACCCTTATGCAAGGATAAATTCTTAAAAATTTTTCTTGAACTATATTTAAAGTAGTAGTAATCCTTTTACTGGTGGTATCACCATTATATTCCCTTATCTTGCATAATATTTAAAATTATTTGATTGAGAGGGAGTGTTAAACTATTTAACAATATTTTTGTTTGTAGCAATCAAATACTTTAGAGTATAACAGAGTGTACTTTTGACTTATTTCAGCTAACATGGGGGTGATAACTGTTGGGTTATGATTCTAGTGTTATATAATCTAATAAATATTAGTTTTCCAGTGAGTTGTGTGGCCTAATTTGCAATAGTTACTCATTCCTTTTTTTTTTTTTTTTTAATTTCTTCCACTGCTGTTATACATAACTGATGTATTTGTTACATGTATTTGTTGGAAACCAGCCTATGGCTAAACTATATATGGGTGAATAAAATAAATTTACTAAGTAAATGTTGTTCTAAGAATATAAATTGGGAATGGGAGAGAGATTGAAAAACGATGAACAGTTTGTCAGCTGAGTAATGTTGACGCGTGGCGAGTACATAGGGTAGGAATTGCGCTGTATTCACACCTTGAGAAATAACTCCGGGGAAGTTCCGCCGTATAAGGACACGCGGGGGATGAACCGAAGCCAGAGAAAAACAGGGAAAGTACCAAAAATTAGCTGATATAAGCCCTCGGCGAGGGAAACAGGGTAACCCCCGCCGAGAATTACTGCCGACACAGCTTACAGGAACCCCCAGGACGTCATGCCACACCTTCCCTCCACCCCTAGTTTGAGTGTGCGAGCCGCTGACGAAACCGAAATCCTATACAAAAAAACATGCGAGTTACATGGGGGAAGTCCCTATTTCGCTCTCGAAGAAGCTGCTGACCGCTAATTTGAATATATCGGGAGATTGGTTAAATTTCGGAGCAGCCAAGGTTCGTGATCATTCAGTTGTGGTCCAGCAGTCGTGATTAATCATGGACGAGGAGTTGTTCGGCAGCCACGATGCAAGACAGAGAAGGCAGTTAGGCGAGAGGCAGTCGTATCAATGGGTCGGAGCTCGGGCCCGGCCCAGGCAGTCAGTTGTTCGCAGTCAGTTCAACCGAGACGGGAGTTGTCCGGCGGTAGAGCCGCGAGATGAGATAGATGCAGCCGAAACGGGAGAAGTCGAAACGGGAGAAGCCGAAATGGGAGTAAACAGTCGTGTGATGAGAACAATGCCGAAAATATGACTAAATTCCCGAAAACGAGTGGCAGCCCCAGTCCAAGTGGCGCCATTCCCCGAGAAGGCGTAGACGTGCGCCGTATGGTGACAAGGCGAGCAGTCAGTCAGTCAGTCAGTCAGTCAATATTAACGTCACCGAGGAGAGAACCCAGGAACAGCCGAAAATTCATGTGTAAATTCCCGAGACAAACCCAGTAAAAGTACCGAGAAGTTATGAGTTCATTTCCAAAAACGTAGTGGCATTTTCTGCGGTCAGGAATGCAGAAACACGATAGCCGGAAGCAGGACGAGCAGGAACGCCAGCCGGGATCGCAGGGAAAGTACAAGTCACGGGAAACCCAAATCCTGGACTTCAGAGAGAGACCGTCAAAGCCGCAGGAAAAAGCCTACTTAGTATAGCACGCCAACGAGAGCCAGTCCGAGGGCCGGAACCAGGGCCACCCAACTCACCATGCCTCAGCTACCAACAAAGACAACTCACCAAAAGCAGCAGTCACAGATAAGTAGAGAAACGCCTCCCTTCAACAACATTCCCCGATGCATAGTATTCAGCCCACCAGCCCTTCAGGCTTACGACTAGAGGGTGGTTCAGTCTTGCCAGTGTGTTTAAATAACTATGTGACTTTCTGATCAATAAAATCCTGGTGTGTTAAATAACGGAGAATATGAGTATTTGTTTACCCCTAACACAACAACCACAGGTGTCATTAGTCTGCACCTAAATAATTTAACTATATAAACTACTGGCCACCATCCTGTATAACTCAGGTGGCCTAGTAGTGACAATGTTATGAAATTGTTAGGAAGACAAATGTGTTATGAAAATGTAAATTTTCTTCTTACATGCATAGAACAAAAAGAAACAAAGTCAGGTGCCATTGGTTTTTGATATTGTGACAGCTAAAATTGCTGCCAACTTTACCATGAATATTGCAGTCACTGTTTAAGTTAAAATGTAGATGCAGTTACAGGCAGTGATTTTTTTCAAAGGTTGATTCCAAAGGGGCTCACTTTACTGTTACGTTGACAGCCTATACTGTTATTAATTTGAGAGAAATGTATGCCTTAAGCCACATGCTGTATCAGGAGGGGCAAATATTGTTATAATTGTAACAAATGTAGTGGGAGAATAGTATTTTATAATAATTTACTAAAATAAAGTGTCACTTAAAATATTTTTTATGTGCCATTTTCCTTCATTCTTCCCATAAACATTACTTAAAATAGTTCTCATATCATTGAAAAATGATTTAACACAACATATTCATATGAAGAAATACTTAGTATTTTCTCAGAGGGTTGCATGCAGTTTCTATGATTTTTACAACAGGCGAAAAGTCAAGTCTCGCACATATTTAAAGAGGAATGTTCTAAAAAGCATGGACCTGGTATAACAACAGGGGTAAAAGTGTTAAACAATGTTTGACTCCTCTGTGACTATCAAGACAGCATAAACATAAATAATGACCTATGAATATTAGCCCAGCAATAACAGCATTTATATGTAAATAAAAAAGATACATACTTCAAACAATGTTCACTACAATAGTTTATTAACTGTTCCTTTTTTATGTAAATAAAACAACGGACTTCTGAACTGCTGATGTAAACAAACTTCACATAGCAATGTTTGTACTGAGAAAGGGTGGAAGAATAAGTAACGAGCTAAAAATAGAAACTATGTTACATTTCTTGGAAGTGCTTACTTTACCTTGAACAGCCTATATTGTGGTTAATGTCAATGCAGATTTCAAAACATTGTGAATTCAAACTCATTTTCAAAAAGTATTTACTGCAATTTATTTTATTTAAAAAAATTAATCTAACATATTGAAGAGTGCTTGACAACAAAAGTGTTCAAGATTGAATTGTCAAATACATGTGAAGAAATTATTTTAAAGAATTATCAACTATCAATGGCTCCTTTGGTATTGTATCTAGATTTTGAAAGTATTTCAAAGAAATCCAAAGATACTAATTGAATCCAAAAACAAAACGTTTCAGTTTATGAAAAAAATTCAGAAAATTTAAATGATTACATTTGATAATGAGTTTATAAATCTGCATATTTTGTGCTACATAATGCTGGGGAGATCACAGTTTTAGGACTGTTTACAAGTAACTCATGCCACATATTCCTCTGTAAATATTCACAATTATAGATTTTAAGACAGTTATTTTCAGTACATAATGTTGCGGCAATGACAGATTCAAGGTCGTTTCTCAGATACTCACATCACCTACCCCGCTGTTAATATCCATAGTTGTAGGTATTAAAACAAGCAGCTATGAAACATCTTTTTGGATGCAAGCCATATATCCCACTTACCCAATACACAAAATGCAATTGTTGGTGGGGCTGTGGGTATGAGTCATATGCTCTTCTTGCCTAACATAATTAATGCAGCTGCAGTTATGAGTACATCGTGGGGGTAAGTATAGGAGGAAGAATATAGCCAAGATGGAGCCAACTTCAGACCAGAGAAAAAATGAATCTCCATTCCTAGCCTTTGTGGTGTGAGTGGGGAATCAGTGTGTTCCAGACTTGTCTCCTTATATTTTCTGGGTAAACAGTTTTTTTCTTAACTTTTTTTTCAGCACAATTTCTTTGAAAGAGGTTTAGATTCATATGATGCATGAACCCCCTCCCACCATTAATAACTTTTGAATCCTGACACCAAATGCGAAGATTAATACATATTTAATTCCTAATAAGGCCCCACCCCTTTGACAGTTTACAAACATAAAATAAACTTATCTTCAAATTGGTGGCCTTAAAAATTTGTTATTGGTTGTGTCACATTTCAGAAACCATATGACCAAAATAAACAAAATTTGTTATGCTGTCAGAATCTAAAAATGAGTGTTCAGTTAACTTCACTTGTTTTTTGTCTGTAATTTTGAGAAATAGCACATTTATATCAATGTAACCATTCACATGATTCTCACTAAATTTTTATACTCACATAGTGGTATAGAATACATGTGATATTTAGAAAAATCTGACATACCAGACCTTTATTATGAAAATGGTGACCATATAAAAGTTTGGTACCATTTACCATTTCTGGGACCACGGTAGCTGAGTGGTTAGACTACTCTCCTCCCACCAAAGCGAATCTGGTTCAACTCCTGGCCAGGTCATTCCGGATTTTTGCAAGTGGGAATTGTGCCGGACCATACCGCTGGTCGGCGTGGTTTCTTGGGGATCTCCCATTTCCCCTACCCTTTTATTCCCTTATATTGAGTCTTATACAACGTTGACCAGAATTAATCTGTCAAACTCCGGGACGTGAATCCTTATGCGAAATAAGGTGGGGTATACATTGAGAAACAGTATCGTGTGGTGAATATTAAGGGAGGTTTGAAGCATTGAAAATCAAAGTTTGAAATGCATGAATGTAATCAGGAAGTACTTGAGATGAAGCAACAAAAATCGGAATCGTCTTTCAAGAAACAGATTGTAAATCTGTTAAAATGTGGTTGGTCAAATTGTCCCCCTTCATTACTTAAGTAGGGGTAGTCACCCTATTTATGAAGATAACTTTGGATCACTAGGTGGTAATGAAAAATTTGAGGCAAATTATTACTCACCATGGCAAAATTACGACATAAGGTCCTCTTGTCCAAACTCGCTCTGGTAAATCATTTTTGAGAAAACACCATTCTAAATTTTGGAGGTGCAGTAAAGCTCTGCGAGTGTAGGCAACATATATACCACCCACACCTCTCTATGTGGATGTAAGTACTGGTTAATTTGAGGGAGGACAAGCACAGAGAATAAGGAACGGAGTGCAAATAGGAGGAAAGCAATGACATGTGTAAGTAGTATGTAGTAATACCATTTGTACTATTTAGATATTTTTGATGATTTTAAGGACATCCTGAAGTGAACAATCAAAACTACATATCAAAGTTACACACTGCCCAATGATTTATGGCTGTTGTTCAGTGAGAAGGTATTGTCAACCAACTTTTCATTAATTACTATAAATGAGTTTGGTTTAAATTTTCAGAAGACAAGGAACTAAATCAAATAAAGCTTATTTGGGTGATAAGGAACTTTAATAATTCACCTTTACAAGAAAGTTGGCTAAAAATTTGTGCTGCAGCACAAACTGTGCGAAATTCAAAACACTTCTTTGTTGGTGTTAAATTGTCACTAAGATACTTATTCTTTACTGCCTAATTTTTATGTTCTACTTTGGTATTTTCTTTAAACTTTTAACAAGTTAAGATTTCTACTTATTAACATCAGTTTATCAACGTTGTCGGTGAGCAAATTTATAATAATTTCCATAAAAATTAGTGCAACCTTAAAATTCAATCAAATAAAGGAGGAAGTTGGTAAATAGGCACATTACCGAATTCTGTGCATATGATCAAAGTTTTTCCTCACGAGCATATTATGCTGTCTGAGATGGGCCAGATATAATATATACTGCTGGCCATTAAAATTACACCACCAAGAAGGATACTCCTGAAGAAATGTAGAACAGTGTAGGACAGTGACATGATTAGTTGTTCAGCCGAGTGGCACAGCACGTGCACCAGTGGCAACATTGATCAGCAGTATATAATTGGAGGTCTGGGTGCCAGTGAGAAGTGGTGGCATTATGTTTCCCCACAGTTCATGTGCACAGATGTAGTGAGCATGCCGCATTGAAGAACATGACAACCATACAAATAGGTTTCTGCCTTTGATCGCGGGAGAATCATAGTCTAAATATCAGGATTGTAGATTATCCTACTGCAAAATTGGTTGTTGCATTGGAAGAAATGCAACCAAAGTGAAGCAGATATGGGATCAGTGGGTCGAAGAGGGATAGGATAGGCTGAGCATTAATGCAGGTTAGTCAACTGCCCCATCACACCAATGAGCGTGAGGAGGACAGACATCTGGTGCACATGGCGATTACATACCATAAAGCCACATCAAACATCCTTGCTCAAGAGTTCAGTCATGTGACACATCATTCTGTGTCTGCAGGCATGGTTTGTTGCTGTTTGCAACATCAGGGCATTTTATCCAGGTGCCTTTTACAGCAGCTGTCACTGACCGCTCACTGCTCACTGCTCTCACTGACTGTGGCTGCAATGGGGCATGGAACGTTGGGCCTGGAGGGATGAATGACAGGACATTGCAGATGAACATTACAATCCCTGCCGCACTTTGCTGTGACACTTGTCCCCTGAAAATTTCGTGATGGTCTGGGAAGTCATTGCAGATTATGAAATGCACAGCACTATATTGAAAACATTCTGTGGCCCCACGTTATTTTTTTCTCGGAGTGTGTGCATACGTACCAGCTTCCAGCAAGATAACACCCATGTACAGCTATTGTTTACCAGGAATGTTTACATTCAACACTTCTGTGGCCTGCCTGATCACATGATTTATCATCCAATAAACATTTGTGGGTCCAGATGTGACACCAGCTTCATCCGTGTCAAAATGTTTGTGGTTGGGAGCATAATTTGCAATAACTGTGGGAAAATTTGTCAAGAAAAACACGCAGAATTGAATTGATGCACATATCCAGGCACAAAGCAGTCTGACGAAGTACTAAAGGTGACTTTGTTATGTGCTATGGACAGAACATTGTCCTTATGCAATTATACTGTAATTCTTTTTTCCCTACCATGAAAATAAAAAATTTCATAGGAATTAAGTAGTTCCTTCTTCGTGTACATTTTGTTCTGTCAGTGAGTGCACATTTCATTATTAAAAAAAAATGTTGTTGATTTTTTTAGCTTTTCAGTTTATCATAGAAGGTAATTGCATCTAGTGGTGGAAGTTTTTTAATGTTATTTTCAGATCTAGATTTTAGTTGAGTTTCCTTATTTTCTGTGAGTTCAGCTACTATAGATATTTTCTTTGATTTTAGGTAGGGCTAGAATGTATGTTTTCTAGGGATATATGAAAATGTCCACTGTGTTGAACCAATTTTAATGTATTTTGTGATAGGAAGAGGAAACAAATGATTTTATTGATCAGATGGAGCTACAATGAAACAGGACATAATGTATCGTCATGACAAAACATATGCAAGACATACAAATTTTATAAAACATTTATGGGAGGGGATTCCCGCCACATTCGCTGCATGAATTATGTTCCAGTATGGTTGTAAGAACAAAAAATATAATGGTTTACAAAAATGTTAGATAAATCCAAATATAATAGTTAAAACTTCAAATGACAGAATTGATATGTACGAGGGTTATTCGGAAAGTAAGGTCCGAATCGCCGTAGCTAATTGAATGTCGCGCAAACATCGTAACGCGCATGCGCACAGACTCTCGGCATGCCTTGCTCATCAAACGACGCCATTTGCATTGGTATTGTTGCAATGTGCTGTTTACAGTGTCAGTTCAAAATGTTTAAAACAATTGATCAGCCCGCCGACTGTGAAATACAGTCAGTGATTCTGTTTTTGACAGCAAAGAACGTTTCAGCAGTGGAAGTTCATCAACAGATAAGTCAAGTGTATGGCCCCAATGCGATGAGTGACAGCAAAGTGCGTAAGTGGGTGAGAGCTTTCAAGGACGGACGGGAAAATGTCCATGATGAACTGCGATCATGCCGACCATCAGTGATCACTGAAGATTTGGTCAAAGCCATGGACGAAAAGATTTGTGAAGACCGGCGATTCACAATTTCAACTTTAGCATTGGAATTTCCAAATGTGGGTAGAACAACTTTGCACAAAATTGTCTCTGAAAATTTGCAATTTCACAAATTGTGTGCACGTTGGGTTCCCAGGCTGCTTACTGAGGTACACCAAATGAAAAGAATGGCTTGTGCTCTTGATTTTTTGGACTGATATCATAAGGAAGGTAATCAATTTTTAGAGAAGATTGTCACAGGGGATGAGACCCAGAGTCTAAACGTCAGTCAGTGGAATGGCATCACCCGACGTCACCAGTCAAAGTCAAGGCCAAGCGGACAATCTCAACATGCAAGGTTATGGCAATCGTGTTTTGGGATAGACATGGAGTCTTGTTAGTCGAGTTTATGATGCAAGGGACAACGATCAATGCAGCCGCTTACTGCACTACCCTGAAAAAACTTCAATGTGCAATACGCAATAAGCGACGTGGCCTTCTGAAGTCTGGAGTTTTGTTGCTGCATGACAATGCCAGACCCCATTCTGCCATTCACACCCAAAATCTGATCAGATCTTTTGGGTGGGAACAGATTGACCACCCACCGTACAGTCCAGACTTGGCGCAGAGCAATTTTCTTGTTCCGCTACCTAAAGGTAGGCAAGCGCTTCGCCACAGATGACGAGGTGAAAGAAGCCGTTACGACTGGTTATCCTCACAGGCGGCAGACGTCTATGACTTAGGCATACAAAAACTTGTAGAACGTTATGACAAATGTTTAAACAAATATGGAAACTATGTAGAAAAATAAAAAAACATTTAAGGAATTAAATAAAAAATGTTTTTTGAAAAAATTGGTGATTGGTTTTGTTTTATAAGAAATCGGACCTTACTTTCCGAATAACTCTTGTATTATAGCTTTCCCACAGCGGTTAACACATATTCTCATGTCATTAAAACATAACTAAAGAAGTTTCTTGTTTCAGTCACATATTTAAAACATAATGAATTATGCTTAAAATAAACCAATTTTAAATTATTTGGAGCTTCTCAGTTCAATACAAACCATTACTATTAAAAGTCTTAAACATTATTCTTAAAGTGCACTTTTTAATCCTGAATAGGGTTCATTTGCATCCTTTAGACTTCAAGGATGTAGGTAGAAGTAAAGCATAGATGGTGCACTTTTAAAGTGCACATTTGTAAGAAAAGAATGTGTTGTACGATAACATGCAAGAAATGTAGCTACCATTATCTGTTTTATGTCAAAGTCATTTATTTAATTAAATCAATTTCTTGTTCAATGAGTTTTTCAGCCATCTACTGTAACATGCATGAGAAAATCTTGCAGAAATTATTGTAAGATGAACTGTTAATATAAAATGCAAGAAGTGAGAGAGTCCCCATCATGCACATAATATGTAAACTAATAAATAAAGATATATAGTAATTAAGAACAATATTATGCAGAGTTTTCAAATTATTTTAGGTAATTGCAAATAATCTTTTGTGACCTCTGAAGGAGAAATTTTTATTTAGCGTACATGTGACAGCATTACAAGGATATTATTGCAATTTAGTCACCAATATTGAACGATAATGCATCTGTAGGATATTATTACACTATTGAAATTTATAATTCTTACTTTGTAATCACACAGTGATTCTAGCTAGTAAAAATGTATTTGATGCATGATGGTTATTTGTTCCGAAGTTATATACCTTTTCGGACAAAATAACATTGAAAAATTTTGTAACATGTGCACACATTAGTATTTTACTATATAAAATGTAAAATTGAGAGGATTTCAAATATAAATTTTATTTATGCATTTTAAAGATAACATGTTGAACAGCTAAGTTGTATTAAATTTCTGTGTTAGTAATAGACATATTTTTTATGTGCATATTTAACATATTACCTCCAATAATAATTTTGTAAAACTGATCTTTTAAAATACTGCTTAAGAAGTTATTTAAATACTTTGTCCTGCAAAATGAGCATGTAATTTTACATTCATTTTCAAGTTTCATAAATATGACAAGTCATTTGTTGAAAAATATTTTTCAATACATTTTCTCACAAAAAAATTAATGTTCTAAAAATGTTTATATACACCACATGTCTTTCAGAAAAGAGGATGTGTGTGTGTTTTTTTTTTTGAGACTACTCCTTTTAAGCAGCCACAAAATAAACATTTTGCTATTAAATCTTTATCATATAAAGAGAATCTTCAAACACACTATAATATACACTGAAGAGCCAAAAAAACTGATACACCTGCCTAATATCGTGTAGGGCGCCCCGAGCATGCAGAAGTGCCGCAAGACGACGTGGCATGGACTCGACTAATGTCTGAAGGTATGCAGGAGGCAATTCTCACCATGAATCCTGCTGGGCAGTCCACGAATCCAATCTGCGCCAATTTGAGAAAGGGTTGCATGTTTGTCATGTTTAATGATTCTCGTCAGTCGTCGTTTGTCCTGTTCTTTCACAATCTTTTTCCGGCCGCAGCAATGTCGAAGATGTGATGTTTTACCGGATTCTCAATATTCACAGTACACTCGGGAAATGGTCGTACGTGAACATCCAAATGTTATTGCTACCTCGGAGATGCTATGTCCCATCTCTCGTGCGCCAACTAAAATACAGCGTTCAAACTCACTTAAATCTTGATAACCTGCCATTGTAGCAGCAATAACCGATCTAGCTGCCGACCGCATCGCGTTACTCTGATTGGTTCCATACCTCTGTTATTTGCATACGCATGCCTACACCAGTTTGTTGGCTCTTCAGTGTATAAATTGATATTCATCATACTTTTGTATTACATAAACTTTTAGTATTATTCACCCATCAGTTATTTTATTATTGTGGTTTTAACAAATATGCCCTAACATGTTAAGTAATGGTGCTGTCAATCTTAAGTGTAACCCACAGAATATGATATTACATGCAGAAATGATCACTATTACCTAGTGATTTTATGTGGCAAGAGTAATATGTTGGAGGTGAACTGCCCAGAGCAAATGGACCATAGCAGAAACTGAGAAAATGTTTTGGCATTTGTTATACATAATCGAATGCAAGATATTTTAACGGCAGGGTTTTGCACATCGAACAATCTTCTCATGTATCATATTTCTTACACCTACAAATCATTTAAGCTGCAGTGTTGTCTCTTCAACACTTAAATAGCATTGCGGTTCACTGAATACCTTGCAATAATTATAGGTTGGAGTGTATATTTAATAAAATTCAAGCTCTGTGTGTTCCTTTGAGTGGAGTGTCTGTAGTGCTTGTGGTTGCAAACACATCTTGCTCGTGTGGCAGGGGGCAGAACTAGGAATGGCTCAGCCCCAAATTGTGGGGATATTTATAATTTATGAGCAATGATTTATGTACATGTGGTTTAGTGACTTGTATTATCAGACCACATTATATTTATCCTTTCTGTTCAAAACCATATGATTTACAGACCAAGATGTAAAGTTTCTCACATAATTACACTGTAAGTGACTGTTATAAAAAATGTATTATTTTGACAATATTTTACAGCTAGCTATTCCGGAAACAATGAAGCAAGATATGTACAAGATGAGCTTGATACTGATAATTAATTATTGGTTGATATGTAAATTTTCAATAATGCAAACATACATGTATTCATATATGTGTGTGTACATACACACACAACACAAGATGTAACTGAATAATATCATTATATTTTTCAGAGTCATCTTATCATCAAGAAAAAGTAATAAGACAACTTAAAATACATTTTTGAGTTTAAAATTGAAACACTTGTTTATTACTAGTATTTCAGAGAGTTCTCAAAATTGATCATAGGTGTGGATATAACAAAAATATTCGTAACATCAAAAAACCGCACACTATGATTGAATTACTTTATTCATTTAAATGTTATTTCCACTGTTATATTGTATTTAGTTTTATGCACTCAAGCATAATCCATATTTCCTTAGGATTCCATGCATAGCTTTACCGGAGAAATATAGTGCCTGTAAATGGGCCACAATCAATACATTAAGAGTTTCTCCTTTTGTATGCACACTTCTTACACCTCTGTTACACAATAGTCACCTTGAGTGTAGACTGTAGCTCACTTGCAGACATTAAAGGACCTGTAAGGTCAAACTACACATGTTAGTGAGTGGATGTATTGCAGAGAGCAAATGACAGCATTGAAAACCGGAGCTCATTACAACTACCAGTTCTCTAGAAATCTTCAGAACTGTGTGACAAGATAATGATGAAATCAGTATGGCTCACTTTACCACTATGCAATGGTCAGGTCAGTGACATGTCATGCTATCTTGTCACTATGCTGTGCAGTTTGTACGTGAAGTGTAATAGAAAACTAATGTTTATCATGCCATCTCAATATTGCATTTACATGTGTTCAATGTGTTCTAGCAGTGTTGATAAAAATAAAGATGTGAGTTTTCATAGTTGCCCTGTTAGGGCAACTATGAAAACTCATTATTTTAGTGACCAAAGTCACTAAAATAATACAACACTTCATTAAGTAAAATTAATTGCAGCACATTTACTCATAGTAAAACTGCAAAAGTATGTTCGCAACATTTTAAGTTGAAGACTTTGAAAGTTTGTTTTTGTACAAATCCAAACTTTTAGTAATTAAAACTCAGAAACTGTTAAAGAAGAGTGCAATTCCAATAATCACTCTGAATGGAGGAGGAACCCTTAAGAAGAGAGCAATTTCTAATTACCAGAGGAAAAATATTGTTTAGGATCCCCTTGCCGATAATGCATGTGTAAGTTCAATTAACATTATCAACATGGAAGTTGCGGAATGTAATAAGACTGAAAATGAGACCTGCTATAAAATAAGCAAATCAATTGGGCCTCATCACGATCAAGATTTTTACAGGATGTCCAGCAAGTGGGAAATGTGGGAAGAGCGAGAAATTTATGGGATTTGAAATGCTGCGGAAAATGTACAGGAATTTTTTCTGGTTTATGAAATCTGCGTTAGAATTTCAGAAATGGCACCAAGGAAACTTACGGTAAAGAATCTGCTTTGCTTTTAAAATTCTGAGTACCACAGCGCATTACTAACAGCATCAATTTCACAGAGAGTGAAAAAAAAGAAATAATAAAAGGATGTCAGCGGGGCACCTGCTGTGAAGGATGAGGGTGACAGTGGTTGGTTTATTGCTTCAGGGAAGGGAAGGTGGTGTAGGAATGCTGTCTTCTTCACATCACGGCCTAGCCTGACCACCTCTGTTGGCCTTGTTGTATACTGCAAATGTTTTTGTCTCGAATGTTGTTTGTGTGTGCGCATCATTGCAGTTGTGCAATATCATAATTTGGCTGCATATGCAAGTTTACTTTACATCTTTGGCAGACGGCTGAGACGACTGACATGCTGATGAATTGAAGCAGAGGATTTCATTGCAATTATACAAATCCGTGTATTGTTTTAATTTAAACGTGATTTTAAATGTTTGCCCAACTTTGGTTATAAATACATCATTCTCTGCCTTTTGCACCATGATCAGCTCCACGTTTTTGTATAAATCATATCTAAAATATCGAAATGAGCTATAACTATTTCACAGTGCCGTGCGACTGTACACAAGACGTTAAAAACATTCATATTCCTTGTTGTGGAAGCAAGCTTTAAAGTGAACTGGGGAATGGGGAACATTTTCCCGTTGTCTGTTAACAGTCTTCGCAAAATTGGTTCAAAATAAACAAATCATTCGCAAACAGTTTAGTTATGAAATAGTATTGAAAAAGAGTTTACGTGGAGACACAGATGTATATTGGTATGACGGATCCACCAGTGGTTGATACACTGGTGTACACCTGTTGAAGCATTTTTTGAACATCGGGTTAATTTTCAGCGGTATTGTTGTCTGCTTCCAGACGCAAATTAATGCCATTACACATAAATTCTTAATTTTTCACTGCTCATTATTAAAACTTGAGGTTTGAATTATTTTTGTATATTTTGAAATGCTTGAAAATTATGTGTAGAGGGTGTGTTCAAAAATTCATAGGTTAATTTTTAGGTGCTTATACACCAGATCCACTGAATTTTCAAGCCAGTTGAACTGATATATCAATTGGTTTAACCAGACTCGACTGAAACACTAGTTTTTGAACATCCAGTGTACATTGGTTGATGCACCTCTTGATTTCTTGAATAAACAGCAGGCTTGCATGGCAAAAGGCTCAGTTCAATCATTGGACATGTATAAACAAATGTTCCAAACTACACCAAATGCACTTAAGAGTTGCAGCATTGTCGTCTTAGCATAAAATAATCATAAAAATAATTTTTTAAATATAGATAAGGCTTATATATTTGCACTACTCACTCAGTAGATACCTATTATTAATTTCTTTACAGGAGTAACAAGATATATAAATTAAGTCTTCAATAGTGGAATGTAAACATCAAGTTGAAAGCATGAAATTCAAATTCCAACAGAGGAAGGGAAAGTTAATGACTTGAAACTGATTTTAATCAGAGTTTTCAAAAGTTTTAAACTATTATTTGCAATCATTCCTTGTTTTTATTACTGAAATTCAAGTTATGCCAAAATGCCTGCAGCTCTTAAAAAATTTTTAATTGGTGAATTATCAGAAAAGTTAACTAACTTTCCATTTTAAGTTTTGTGTATTGTGGCTGTCAGCCAAAGTGACATTTTGGGACAGTTATCAGCTTCCCCAGCATGTTGTGTATGTGTGAGAGCAAAAGCTGCATTATTTATAAAATTACGTACAAAATTCTTGGCGCTACAATAATAGTTGCTATTCACAAATTTTACTACAGAATTTAATACAGAACTATGTATTGTGTGTATTAGGTCCTAAGGTTGTATTTTTTTTGTTTGTGTTAGGAGCTGTAATGTGTTTCAGTCAATTAAAATATATTTTTTTTTTTTTTTCAATTGTGGCCATATTTTTTTGTTGCTGTGGATGTAAAGCTAAATATTCTTACTGCAGTGGTAAGATTTTCATATTGTAGAATGTTAAACTTTTTGACATTGTCTTGAAAATTCACACTTTTCCATGAGCTGTTCAACTACGCGTGGGTGTAGTGTAGTGTAACAGAAAATATGTTGCCCGTGTGCCACAATTTTTGCCTGAATACTTGTTTTCGGGATGGTAAGAAATAAATAATGTGAACGTTTATATTTACTGCAGTGATAGGCAGTTTCGCTCTTATTTTTTATTCTTGTTACTTTAAATATTAGTCATTAATGATTTTCTATTGCACATGAGTGAAAATCTCTTTCAAATACTTCAAGCAGAGTTAATATTTGTAATTTAGGCTTTTTTTTTATTGCATTGGTTTGAATTTATAAGCCCGTCTCTGTGTGAATGCTGCTTGAAACAGCAGGTTTACGAGAATTACTAGTTGTTTTCACAATAGCATGATGCTATGCAGCGTGATGAGCTGTCGCCGGCCAACAGCAATAAATACGTAGCAGGCAGATGTTACTTTTGTCAGTGTTGGACAACGATGGAGTAGAAATAGCATTAAATAAAACTTTAGTAAAAAAGAACAATGTGGGAAATACAGTATGAAACATAAAAAAAATGTATTACAGATATTTCTATTTACAACACAAGTAAATTTTAATTAGTTGAACAGTTTTTTGAGAATCTATTCGCAGAATGTTTACTTTTATAATATCTGTTGTATCGTTTGTGTTTTCTGTTAAGTTTTAAATGCTTTTTTTTTCTGGGTATGGTCTACAAGTGCGCTATCCTCACCAGTAGTAACTTAATCAGTCTAAAATGTACAACAACAGGGTATGAGATGACCTTCATCGCTGAGTTTGATTTTAAAAACACATTAAATTTTGTATTTTGTCGGCATCAGACATGCTGTGCCACATCATGCCATTGTATCATGAAACCAGTTTTACGTACAATAGAAATGTTCACAAAAAATCTGCATTTCTCGTTAAAAATTTTTTTAGTATATAGGAATTCTGAGGAAAAAGTAGGAAATGTACAGGAAATTCAGTTTACTATCTCGCTGGACACCTTGCATTTAGTGTGAGCTTGGGACCAAGAAATGTAAGAATTTTTTTAGTTACCAAAGAAAGTGTGGAGGAAAACAGTGATGATTATTATTATAGGCAGGATTTACAATAGCCCGTCGCGTCTGTCCAACATCCATTTGTCTGTCATACGTCCGTCCGTCTCCCAGCCGAGTGATTTACAACCAGATTTCGTATGTCTTTTGTAAGTTCATTGCTGCCTATTAACTGTTTATAAATAGGAAAAAATTCTCAATTAAAAGTGAAAATTATTGTCTGTATTTGTATGTTAATATTGTAAAGTTCCGTCTTTACTGTTACAAGCGTATATTTAATAATATAGCAGCCTCAAAGGTTAGGCGCCATCTTGTAACGTTTCGCCGCTTACACTGCCGACTGTTTACTTGCCTAGGCTTTCTCAAGGTAGAATACACGAGACTCAGTACCATTGGATGTTAGTTAATTATGAAAGAAAGTTCAAGTACGAAGTTAGTTTCTTCTATACTTTATTTATCATTTTTTGAATGACACAGTTCACATACGAATGTCCAGTATGCAGAGTACGAACCGTGTAGAGATAAATATTCAAGTACCGAACAGCGCCACAGTGGTTTAACTGTTTATTAATGTCTCAAAACTTGCATTGCAAGACTAATTTACGAAGGCAGGAGGGATGCTCGTTCCCTCCTGGCACCCTAACGACCCCCCACACCGGCGGAAATAAGTAGATAGAATTTAGTTTAAGTTGAAAATAAATTATTTGAAAAGAATTAATGGTCGCGGGTGCTTGCCGGTGTGGGTTAAATTATTCACGCCTGATGCGTCGTCACACGCCCTATGCGTCCTCTTCAACCGTTGATTACTTTGTTGCCCAGACGATAGACACCACTAGTATATATATGCAGGCCTATCGCCCCCTTCTCCTAAGATAAGCACCTGCGTCCAGCATCTGCCAGCAGCGTCATCTAAACTGCACGTGTCCCGCGCTCAACACAACGTTATCATAACTGACTGCTCCGTACGAACTACTCCTGCGCCGTCAACATTAACAAACTTCGCCGTCCACAAAAACTTGTTGACATTGCCTAAAACTGCGCTGGGGGAACTATAACTGTTGACGCATTCAACATCCCGATAATCTAACCTCTCGTTTCTTATAAAATTTGGATGACGCAGTGAAACTGCGCTGAAGGAACTAAATAATGCTGAGGTTTCAAAAACTCCAAAGTTCGAAACGAAAACTGTAACCAGGACTCCTGATAAAAACTTAACACGCAGACGTCCGCCCCTTAACCTACAAATGCACACGTCCGCCTGATAAACTAAGACGGGAAACTGGCCACCACGGCTTTAAACTGAAACACGATAAAAATATTACGAAGCTGTCCCAAAGCTTCACAAACACGAAAGAATTTTACACTCGAGTCCCGAAAAATTCAGAATATTGCGTCATTACAATATATACACAAAATGCAAGTACACGTAAATAACAAAAATTAGTGGGAGTTAAAAATTTTTTAATAAAATGCTAATTATTTTAATACATTTGCTATTGCACAGTAGGAATTTATGTTGCAGATGTGATTATCAACATCTCTTCAGGAAAAATTTAATGTCATTGCATTTTACAGCTATATGAACTAATGTATGAAAACAAAAAACCAGCTAAAAAATACACAGCACACACTACACAGCCTTCTGAAGGACTTGGAATGAATGGCTAACAAAAAAGAAAAGTTTAGAAGGCTGTAATTCTATCATCTGTCCGCTAAAAGTTAAAGTTTGCCAAGGTTTTGACAGACAGACAGATAGAACTAATGGACACCTCTGGTTGGATGTTGGTCACATGATTGATGGATGGTTTTAAATCCTGCCTCTATCATAAGCGAATATAGTGTATTTTCGGGAAACGAACCTGACGAAATACCTGCCACATAGGCACTAAAAGACATGCCTAAAAATAGAAGCTGTTTTGTTACACAACTTTTTATAGTCTTGTTTGATTGTCTTTTACAGCTGCTAAAGTTTTGTTGACAATGTGGTAGTTGTGTATAAGATGTGCAAACAGCTGTAAAAGGTGCTTCACTCAAAGTAATGACAAACTGTAAGAAACGTCATCTAAAAGCATTCACAACCAAACGGTAATGCGAGATCTTTACCATACATACAACTGCCATTTTTAATTTATCTGTGCAGTATGAGTTTATCTTTATTTAAAGAATTTTTGAATAATTTAGGACTCAAGTGTATTTCAAATAACAGTTTTACAAGATTATTAAACAGTATGTATGCTGTTCCAGCCATAAAAACATTTAGGAAAGAAAACAAAATAAATAATTTAAAAAATCTAAAGAGGAATTCCATGTTATAGCCAAAATAATTTGTGATAATAAACTTTTACAAGGCATAAGGAAAACAAAAAACTATTGCCACACTGAAAAACTGGAATAAGTTCACAGTAATGCACTGAAATACAGGCCTTAAAAAAACTCTTCAGTTTTAATGCATGGTTGCACACACAATACTGTTGATATTTGACTTTCAATCATAAAATAAGAATGGCCCAAACTGGATGGAATATGATGTATTCAAAACCTTTGAAGAGATGGGTCAGTCAACATGTGTGAGAGAAAGCAACATGTCTGGCCTGGCAGTTAAAAATTATTTTCACAGTCATGGAGGCAGTTGAAGAAAATGGGCACTTGCAGTCGGGCAACAACCTTATAGAGTGATAGGGGTATCAGGGTGTAAAACCACTGTTTCTCGGCCTCAGTCCGTAGAAGAAATACATTAATTTTCAAGATTCTGTAATAGGACTATAATGTTTCAGAAATTTGTTTTGAATAATAATTCAGTACTACGTACGCCATGTGTGTCACACCTATGTATATTACATATTGTAATAAGTGTAACTGTTGCATATACATCATAGTCATACCATTTAGTTTGTAAAAAAATGCACCATGGCCTAAGCTGTGAGCAGCATAGCGCCAAGTTCGGTTTAACGAACTATCCTAAATGAGAATGTGTTCTTTATTTCTGTTTTTTTTTTAAGGCTTAAATTATAATGGGTTATTGTTAACGCATCTTTGTCAACGATAAGCTTCTTAAATGATGGACAAAGTGTAACACACTGATACTGTTGTGATTTTACAGTTTTGATGTTATTAACTTTGCAATAACACACACTTTCTTTGATAATTTCCATGTTCACACAACCAATATGAAAACCCCACGTTTTTCTGGTAGACTGTCCTGCCATATCTGGAATATTATTGTCACTGTTACTGTTTGAAGAATATCAGCATCTTTTCTTTCTGCCTCTAACTGGCAAGGCTTGATGTTGACAGCCATACTGCTAGTCTCAGATAGTGTAATATGAGAGCTGTGCAGTAAGGGAAGTCCCATCTGAGTGTCTGGTCAAAGCCTATGTTGATGTCACGCTTCACGCTCCTGCCTGCTTGAGAGCTGCATAACTTAGGAACCATACAGTACATGCAGTTCTGATTGTTTCCAAAATAATTTGCATTAAAATTTGATTAAAATAATGGTAAACTGAACATTTCTGAACCTCACTGATTCTTCAGAATATTCATAAAATAATGATTCAGAAATGCCTTTAAAACAGTATTTTTTAGGGTAATTATATAAAGTGAGCTATTTAAAAATTTTTGAGATGTTAAACATTAAACATGAATTATTCTTCCACCTCACAAAATTAACGCATAATAATTATGGCAAACTTATTCAATCCCATGAAAATATTGGATGAGATATTTCACATTGTTTGCATATACACATTATCCTAAAACTCAATTTAAATAAAAACAATAATTTGCAAAAAAAAAAAATTGAGCATTATGAAAGATTTGCATGAGTGTAATTAAGTGTGGCATATAGTATTATAGCCCAACATGTGTCCCATTTGCATATAATGTGGTTTGCTTGCACAGATGTGTCATTTTGGGGCATACATGTCCCTCCATCATGCATAGCTGCAAGATGCTGAATAAGTCCTTAATAGCACTGTGAACAATGTGAGCTACAGAGCCAAGTTCAGTGAATATGCAGCATGCTCCGATGGCGCATTCGACTAGCAGCGTCGTCATCCTTCGAGAGGCAAGTTGGATATTTTGGCGCATTGCTCGTCACTTGAACTGTTATGTCTACACTTTGAGTCTATGTAGGATGCAGTGGAAACAGAAGGGTACACACCTTTTGAGAAGGCTCTGGTTGACCCCGGCGGACCACCAGCATGGAGAATCGTTTTATCATGCGACAGGCTGTAAGCACTCCACGGGTATTGTTGTGCACCATCAAGGTACATTTCATTGCAGCTGAGTACGATATCCAGGTTGCTAGCAGAGTGGGATCTGTCATCGCAGTGTCTCTTACATCATCTACCATTACGACCTGAGCATCACTGAGCATGTGTGACTTTCTGCTGGGAACGGGCAGCTTGCAGATTGGCAACAAGTTGTGTTTAGCGATGAATCACAGTTCTGTGTGGATACAGACAACTGCCGAGTTTGAGTCTGGGGACATCTTAGCCAGCGCTATGATCTATGCTTCATTGTAGAGTGGCGCACTACCCCAACGAGAGGTGTAATGGTATGTGGTGCCATTTCCTACGATTCCTGCACTTCACTGGTGGTGATTGACGGAACCCTGATAGTGCGGCGATGCATCCAAGATATTCTGCGACTATGTACACTCCCCTTCCTGGTGCAGCTTGACAACCCCATTTTCTAGCAAGATAATGCCCAGCCATGCACAGCACGGGTATCTCTGACCTGCCTTAGTGATATCACCATGTTTCCTTCACCAGCAAGGTCCAGAGACCTCTCTCATTTCGAGAATGTTGTGGGCTAGATTGGACAGGAACTTCGATCAGCTGCAACTATGCCAGATTTGGAGGGTCAGTTGGGCCAGCTATTGCAGTATCTTACTCAGGAGACCATCTGATATCTGTATGCCTCCATAACTCATTGCCGGCTCCTCTTGAAGTTCTTGCATCATGAGTTCTGGGTCATGCGGCCAAAAACCTGCATGGCCACACTCCCCTGTTTCTCCATGTTGATTTATGTTCAAATCGTAGTGGACTTGTGCAAGCTCGAGACTGGCAAGTTATGTAAATGTGGAGCTGTTATATGCCTCTGCACATGCCAACAAAACACTGATAAAGATATAATGCACTAGAAATCTTAGATGGGTGTGACTTAATTAGTGTAGCAAAATACAGAGTTACTGATACAAAAAGCAGAATAGTTCATCTGCATTCAAAATGGACTCTACTCACAAAAGCCTGTTGGCGGATTACATGAACAAAGTTACATATTACATAAACAAGAAGAAATTGGGATGTAAATAAGCCTACAGGAAGTGGGGCGGTGCTCCTCCCAGGTGATAAAAGTCAACTAACGTGTTCTGGTTCAAGAAGAAATCTCTTGCATGTTGTGGTTGTACAAAAGATAATTAAGGTCTGGGAGGTATGCAGCTTGGCCCAAGCCAATCACAGCCATTCTCAGATTGGAGATGGTGGTGCAAACCTGAAGGTAAATACATAAAAATAGCATAAGATAATGTTAGGTCTCAGTTCTAATCATACTTAAATGGTCTATCCATGACTGTTTAAACATCCTGGCTCCAAAGAAATATAACACATAACACAATATCCTTGAATTATGAAATATTAAATTAAATTAAATATTACCCCTGGTTACTTGACTCAGTGGGTTAATTCATTAGGTTGGCAAGTGTGAAGCCCGTAGCCAACTTTGATATTATTTCACTTTATGTAATTTAAATCATGGGTTTTTGCAATTTTATAATGTTTCTCTTTTTGGTGAAAAATCAGATTTTAATGAGAGACTGCTTTTTGTGGCTGCGCTCATATACTAACACACTAGAGAAATACATTTGTGCCAGAACTTCTCCGGCCTCTGGATCCTGAACGCAGGGGCGCCTGGTGTTGCATTCTGACATTGTGGTGTTTATTGGAACACATGTGCCTATCTCATAGCATTCGTTACTCACCCCCGAATTTTCGCATGTGGGAATCATGCAGAACGATGCCGCTGGCCAGTGGCTTTTCTTGGGGTTCTTCCATTTCCCCTGCTCTTGTATTTTTGTGCTGCTCCATACTCATCTCGCTTCATCCTCATCGCCTCTTAAGACCTCGATGTTACGAGCCGCCCAAATCTCTTCACTCGCTCACTCACAGCATTCAAACTATGGGTTTGCCCTGGTGTTGCCCACATGGTTGGACAAAAGCAGGTCTGTCAGCTGACACTCGTGGGGGCTGTGGAAGCAGGTACATGTCACCGGTGGTGATAATGATTTTGACGACCACAGCCACAGTGCTTGACTGGGCTGCTGCAGGAGTGCAGCGGTCGCATGGGGAATGCAAGGTGCGGCTCACATCAAGATCTACCTTCAAGAATATATACCACCTTTAGTATTCATTTTTGAGCATAGGTTGAGTAAATGTATTTGAATTAATTTTTTTATAGAATATTCAGGCAGTAATTGTTGGTGTTGTTTAGTTTCATCCTGTATCTACTGCCATGGTCCAGGTAAACAGAGTAATTTTGGTAATATTAATTTTCTTTATATTAAGTATGAATTCTGTGTCCACTGCATTAGTTTTTCAGTTGTTATTTTAAAAGTCCGTTAGAAGGTCGTAATAAAGGGAACATGGATGAAGTATGTGTGATTTGTTGTCTCTAGAAGTAAGATACTGTTACAAAATGCCAGAAGGGCATATCCGAGTTCGTGAGGTATGGAGGTCTTAATAAAAATAAAAGGACTAAATTTTGAATTTTAATTTATTCACACAGGAATTATTTACAGCATTAAATTATCTATCTCCACTATTACTAGTAATTTCACAGTGAGTGCAACATTTAATGTTTATTTCAACTCTAATTAACATCGTTCTTAATGTCTGTGGTTATAGTCAGTTAACTCATACTCATCATTAATACACATATTCAGTCTGTCTGTTGCCATAATTTGTAATGTCTTTCACTCATGCATCCAGTCAAATAGTCCAGCCTGCAAGTCATAGTTTTCACTTCTCTGATGCTCGCAATCACAGATTTTCCTCCCGCTGGTCCCTTCCAGCACTACGTTGTTCTTCTAGCTCGTCGTCTATCTCTTAATGTCGCACAATTGCCCAGTCCCCGACTCATAAACTCCCGGCTTGGAGGCTCGACATGCTTTAATAGTATCGCTGGCATTGATCTGGAAGGTTCAACGAACCCCGAGTCACGCTGAGAGAAACTAGGGTACTAAACCACTAGAAAATTCTTCAGATAAATGCAGAAATTCAATCTGCCCTAGGTAAGTAGCACACGAAATAGTGACGTTATCACAGTGGCATGCAGAGGCTTTGTTTTGTGACTCGCCACCCATTTTGCATATCCACTCAGACCTTGACACACTGTTTCCTCGCTCCAGTGGGACAGGACAAAAAAGCGATGCAAGGCACCAACACATAACACTGCCTCCTGCTCATGTCTGTTCATGCTGCAACATCCAGACCTTCATAGAGTGCCAGTCGGTCCATGTGGACAACCTTCAGCTTTGTCCGAGAGCCTTGATGACAAATCCAAAAGACTACATCATTGATCTTATTCAGAATCTTGTTGGGGGCCTTCCCAACATTTTGGTAGTTTTGGGTAGTACCCTTTTCGCCACTGTGGGTTGTACAGCTACACCAATTGTCCTTCTTGAAATATCTCTCGCGACCATTCTCTTATCATACCGTGTCTTCATCCTGTCACTATTTATTCTGAGGTGCTGTCGAGCAAAATCATGAATGTCAACTAGTCTGTTATGTAATTCACTGGCATAATCAAGGGCTGCAGCTTCCTCTTCTGTCGGTCGGCCAAACAGCAGGTCACTAGGAAGGCGTAGTTCTCTTCCAAACAGCATCCTTGAACTGTGTTACCCTAGTGGACTCATAAACTGCCGAGTGGTAAGCAAGGAGAAACAAATGCACCTTTGAATCCCAGTCCTTGTGGTTGTCTCCAAAAAAGATTGACTGGTACTGCTCAAGAGTGCGGTTAAGTGATATTTCAGCACTTATTCAAGGGTGCTGAGGAAGTAAAAAGCAACTTTGAGAAAATAAAACTATTAACTCTTTTATTCCATCTATACACAGTATGGTCCACCTAGCATGTACACTCCCATAATTTCTGCTATGGTTGCATATCACAAAATGCTGTTTTCGATAAATGATAGTATATATGAGGGCGAGTAATTTGCCCCATAGTGACTATTTGTAACACATGTATGGACAGAGAAATTGAACCACATATAATTTGTTAACTGGAAACATACATTTATTTCAAAAGAATCTGAAAGTATATGCAAAGAGGAATTCAGAGATATATGCAATGGAAAGTAACCCAGAATTCCAAGAAATAATGTCCAAATATGATTAAGTTAGGTGGGCCGGTAGCATGGTGCATTGGACCTATACTCACAGCTGTAAGTACACAACACATACTGTGGCTCATCCTGGCGGGACAGCTTCCTACAGCAGCATAGCATTTACCGTAATGGAGCAGGCATAGGAATGGGAAAGAGAGAAATGGCAGTGAACAAGCACTTTGTTTGTCTGTTGCCACACGCCTGAGTATCGCACACAAAAGAAAAAAAAATCGGTGACCAGCTAGCTACAGTTGCTCTACAGCGTAGCTACACTGTTCATCCTTGCATGAGCGGGATACAGTAGAAAAGTATATAGTGGATGGAGAAAAAAGTGCCGCTATACTTTTGAGTACAAGTTAAAAGTAATTAATTACACAGGATAAAATGGAAAACAAGTTGCTGCAAGAAAATATGTTGATTCTAAATGTGTCAGATGTGATGTACTGAGAAGGAGAAACTAAACAAGGTGCAAAAAAAAATCCCCCTCCTCATTCTCTTATTCTTCCCTCTTTCTTTATGACTGCCATAACCTTGACCGACTCTGCCAGTGTAGCTCCTGCCGCCATAGCACTCCTTGTGTTTAGTTTCTGCCTTTCTCTTTCTCACTTCTACCCAAACCAGAGTGGATTTATTTTCCCGCATATCGTTCAACAAAAATCTGTAATATATACATAAGGGTGTGCCTTATTTTTAAGTTGTAGATTTTGTTACAATTAGGACTTATTTATTTTTGTTTTACTATAAAATGCTTGCACAGCAAATTTCAACTCATTTGGAGTAATACAACTTGTGCCAACTTGCATTAGAACATGTTCATACAAGTTACTCTAGAAAAGCAGCATGCGGGCAGTGCACACTCACTTTGTTGTCATTCTAATGCAGTTTTTCGCTACATTAACATGGATTGTTTTATTGTTCGAAGATGTCAGTGGAATTACGAAGTGCTAAAAAAAGTATTTTCTTAGTCTGTGAGGCAAACCACCAAATAACGGGTCCAAAACTACCGTCAGATCGACAAGTTCTTGCAGTTTTGTTTTTTAACACTCGAGAAGTTAAATTGACTGTAAGTGAAAGTCCAACTTTGTTATTCGCGAGTGCATTATTTTTTAAGAAAAGGCGAGAATACCCACAAAATCACTTCCAAACTGTGTAAAGAAACTTGTGGATCTTTATCATGCGTGGCGGGAGCTTCAAAAAACTTTTACGAAATCCCAAGATGTTCATAAATGGCGGGCGGAAAAATTCCAAACGGATTTGGATAACTTGTTTGATATCGCACATGCCGATGCCCTCAAAAGAATGAAAACAGAGGAAGATAAAATGTTCTTACAGAGACAGAGAGAACCTGGTCATCCGGGCTGCTTGGTGGGCATAGATAAAAAATTTGCTGAGAAAGAAGAGAGGTCAAGGCAACGAAAAGTGGAAGAAGATAAAAGAAAACTAGCTGTGTCTACATCTTCTACATCGCACAAGTTATCACATCAAAAACTACATGGTAGTTTTCTCAGCTCTAACGAAGAGTCTTTTTCTGAGACATCAAACGATGCAGCGGCTAAAACATCTGGAAAAAGAGGAAGAAAGGATTTTGTCTCACCAAAACTGATTGTTTCTTTGGACAGATGCCAGCTGAGCATTAGGGACTTTGTCTATATATTTTTCAGGCTACAGTTGAAGCGCTAGGTCTCAGCATTGACGAATATCCAATTAATTAATCATCAATTCAAAGGATTCTGTCTCAGTTGAGGAAGGCAAGAGCTGAAGCTATAAAGACTGATTTTCAAGAAGTTTGCCAAAACTGGATAGTTCTACAGGAAAAGGCCAAGCGGAGGCCGTTTTGGATGCGCTTCATGATTGGAACCTTGATGACCAGGTGCAAATAATATGCTGTGATACCACAGCGTCTAATACTGGTAGCTTAAATGGAACTTGTGGAAGCGAAAAGAAAAGCTTTTTCTCTGAAGGCAGTCAATGATATAGCTGAAATAGCTGTCAAACTTATGCAAAAATTTCATGGAAAAATCACAGCTAAGGAAGAAAAGAAGCAGTACCTTTTACGCTGTGTTTAAGAACACAGAAAACTGTATCCTGACTGCAAAAAGGAGACTTTAAAAAGAAAATATCCACATTAATTGTTTGGTTTTTTTTTTTGTGTCTAATATACTTATCTAGTATCCTTTGTTGTTTTAGTTTCATATTATACCTAAAAATATAATTGTGCTAAGATCTAGCCACATATCACGGAGGAGTAAAAAAATACTTTTTAAAAACTTTGGGGCCTAGTCGGCACGGGTTAAAGTCATTGTACAATGGTGACGTTTCATATCTGAGTAAGCCAGGGTAGTTAAAAAAAAAAATAGGGGAAATGCATTAGCAAATTAAAAATATTTTTTTTGCCATATAAGGGCACAAATTCACAAATTCTTATCAGCAAAAACAAAAATTAAAGAGTAACAATTAATATTGTTTAACAACAAATATTAGTATTTTTTCTATTTCTAATTTTGTTTATATTGTATTAAAGTACCGGTAATATTATTATCAAACAACTTAGCACTTTATGCTAAAGAAATTTAAAAATTTTGGTAAGGAATACAACATGTCGCCATCCAAATAAAAATATTTTCCTTGATAATTCCTGCTGTTGACAGCATACAGAGTGGTAAAAATCTGGTGTATGAAAGACATGAATCCACATAATTTCAATATATTTTATAGCAGTGACTATAGTATTTTAATCCATGAATTTACCCATACCCAGTGTATGCATTTAAATACATCTTCCTATGATAGAAGTTTTTTGTTACTTTAGGATTTTAAACATTTTTTGCGAAGATGTCCAGCCATAAATAATTAATTTCAGTGTGACTATGAAAGTATCAGTAGCACATCAGTCAAAATAATTATGTGAAATGCTTCGGGTTCGCAAGTGTCTCTCGTTATATTTTCTTGGTTGGAACTCTGCACTTTTACGAGAAATTAAATCATACTTTGTTACTGGTGGCTATATTACTCTGTATACTTGAAAAAGTGCTTGAAGTTAGCAACATTTAAAAAATTGAGAATTTAATAATTTGGCTTCCTTCTACTGATGAAGCAATAGACTATGTTTGTAAAACAGATATCTGGATCATACATCCTCACTTCTAGTAAGTACATTTTACTGATGAACCAATGGAACTGAGATACTAGCATGCGTTTAATAGAAAAGTTTTTATTGATTCAGATTTAAAGTCTGTGAAGTAAATACACACTATTACATAAAAGCATTTTATTTATTTATCATGCATATTAATTCTAATTCTATCTTTTTTGTACCCTGATTACTTTTCACCACACAATCTCACATTCATGACTCCAAAAATATAATAATATTTTAAAGCACAAGTGATTTCCAGTTTAAACATTTCTCATGTGAGATTTATAAACTTCAACAGATATCTTTGTTCGTAAAGTAGTTCATTTAAGAGTTTTACACTATTCGTACATATTTTAACGCTAAATATAAACTCATTATTGTTCTTTTACGGTAGGACTGAACTTGCAACGCATACAGCACACACATAGTTATGAACAAATGGCGGTTTGTATCAAAACAATAGAAAGAAAAATAATGGAATATTCAATTTTACCTGGAAGGGGCAGAACACTCTGAAACTTATTTTTCAGAACTCGGGCATCCACCAGCCATATTGAACTGAGAGTCATTCCTTTTCCACTTTCGTCATAGGAAGGGTTATTAGATTCATGATGGCCAATGTTGCATGTCTGCATGGAATGGAGTTTATATACGGCCTCTACTTTCCAAGTATAGATTTTTATTTCAAATTGTAACAGGCTTTTTATGATGCTAGGCTGCAACTATGACAGATACATGTGTCGTTTAGACCATTCATATAGTTGAGATGAAGTAGGGATATAAATGTGGCAGACTGCAGTGGCGAGGAAACGAAAGTACCTTGAGATGAGCCACGTCATTGTACACTGTATTTTTAAGTTTTCAGATAAGAACTTAAAAAATAAGCCCTCTTAAAACTGTGTATATATGCAGTTTTGACTGTAATATATTATCTTACAAAATACTTAATATGGGATTATGTTTGTGTTTACTTCCAACCACTAAGAAATGTAGTACTATCAGCCAAAGAGAATACACATGTCATTTACATATTTTGTCATAGGTTTTGTTGTACTTAAACGACTGTACTGGCACTGGTAAAATCTTATTTCTCAATAAATGAATTGTGGCTGACAGAGCATATATTACAATATTAGCTAACTATGGCGATGACTGAAAAATGGTTGACTGAATAGTCCCCAAATTTGCAATAAAATCTATACCTCAACAACTCTGATAAAGTGTGGATAGGAACACAGTGCCTTAGTCATGTATCAGAAAGCACAACTGATAAAGGAAACAGTCTTACTCCACCAGTTATAATTTATTCTGACAACAATGCAGAAAATTCCATCATGGACTGTGGTACTGTGCGTGACAATTTGCATCAATGACTCAGTCCTAACTGTTTTGTGTAAATAATAGTGTAAATGTTGTGGAACTTAATGTTGATCATATTCAGATAAAGTGTAAGCGTTCATGCCTTGTCGAAATATAATTTGAAAAACAGATACATTTATTAATTATCAGATTATATAAAAATGGCAAAATAAATTCAAAAGTATAAACAGTACGAAGCTGTTCTGCTGGATAAAACGCATTCTTTTTGGACTACACCGACGAAGAATTTCAAATCTACACTGAGAAAAGATCATAGTTGTTGGAATCAAATTTTTGTACCTGCAGCCTATTTAGACTCTTAATATAGGGACAGAACTAGAGTAGATACCATCTAAATATTGTTAACATAGATAGTAACTGCAACAGAACTAGTTGTTGTGGTCTTGTCTGTGATTGTATCTGCAACTACAGCAGAGCATTCCTTTCCTTCTACAGAACAGATAGTTTCTTTAGCATGGCAACTTCAGTAGTATTTGGGTTGTTCCCACAACAAACAGGAACATAATAAACTAACAGAAGATTCGGTTGCTGCTACCTGATGCCCGCTCACAGAACTATTCTGTTGTCACTTCTCTGCTGATATTTTCAGTGTATGATTCTATACAACTGGGAAAAGTACAGGAAAACCATAAGTAAAAGATATAAAATAATTGAGGTGTGATTCAGTGTCCAGAACCATTTTTACCACACTTGATTTTGACTGACCACTTGATTTTGATTGTCTCCCTCGACTGTCCTTGTGCTAGAGTAGCTCAGTAGCTACACCCTTCTTCCGCTTGTTAAAAGAACTTAATTTTTTATAACAATAAAATAGTTCAATCAGTTATTAGTAGAAAAAAATGTAATTAGCATTAATTTTTTCATCACATTGAGGGATTACGTGGAAGAACATCCCCCATGAAGCAAGTCCGAATAAAACACATGACTTTTCTAATAGGAATCAAATATGTCATTGCGTTAACTGGAAGCTAGCTTTAACGAGAACCACTAAGAAAATAGAGAAGTAAAATTATAAATATATAACAAATATGGTGTGGTGTTACATCACTTGATTTATTCTCACTCTGTTGTGGTTTGTATTGATAGAAATTTGCTATTATAGATAGTGTAGATCCCTAACATTTCAAGCACACCTCAGAGGAATGGTATTAAGAAAACGTAGTTTATTTTTTTGGGAAGAAAATTCGCCCCTAAGTATTACTTTTAGCTGGCATTATGCTGCATTCTCCTCATGAGTAAGAAATAAGCTGAAATATCCTTAATATGCTGATATG
Organism: Clitarchus hookeri; assembly: GCA_002778355.1. Lineage (NCBI taxonomy): Eukaryota > Metazoa > Arthropoda > Insecta > Phasmatodea > Phasmatidae > Clitarchus > Clitarchus hookeri. The sequence goes on from NQII01000002.1 coordinate 2,327,125, forward strand.
TGGTATTGATGTGGCACAATTTGAAGAAAATTCGGGCTACAGTTGTTGTGAAAAGTTACTACTTATTGATTGATCACTGGTATTTGGCAAGCCTAGAAACAAAGTAGACATGCTAGTCACCATGATATTGCTATTTTAAATATTTATTGGGGGCTTGGTTAGCTGTATGCTACTAACATGTTTAAAATTTGTAAGTATGGATTATGTCAAATAAATTAATACAGAACCAATACATAAGAAATAAGGAGACATGAAACTAAAGAATCCCAGGGTAATACACGACTTGTTTCAGATATTTGCCACAATACAAATTATAGGCTGTTCACTTTGAACTAAGCACTTTTGGACATCCTGCTTAAGATTTACTTGTATATGCATTGTGTATTATTCTGCCATATGTAAAATTATCACTACTATGCGCCTGATCACTTTATTTATTCGTCGGTCAAGTGAAACTGTGGAATTATTATAAAAATAAATATATCAGAAATTGCATTTATATGCATTGAAAAAACAGAAAGCAAAAGAAATAATTTCTGTATTCACAGTTGTTTACCTGACACTTTCAATTTAATGTTAAGACATGGAACTACTTTCCATTCATCGTTACCAACTTATCTGGGTACAGTCCGGTCTTGTATGCTCATTTAAATATAAACGGAAAGGACAGTGACAACAGTGGTAAAAAAAAGAGAGCTGGTGGAGGATTTCAGGAGTAGGAGCTAGGAGCCATCTGCACACTTTAGAAATTAGTTATTTTAACCCAATTTTTTAACAAAAATATTTCCAAAAGAATAGAGAAATATTTTGATTGAGTCCTCAAATGAACAAAGCAGATTCAAGGCTCCTCAATGTGAGAGTTAAAAAGTCTTTGGAGGAGCAAGTGGATTCAAGGCTCTTAGCGGAATGAGCCACTTAGTCTTCAGAGTAGTAAAAGCGGATTTGAGGCTCCAAGTCAGGTCCAGCAGATCTGATGGATCAGCAGATATAGCCCCTTCCTCCAACCACCACCCTGTGTCCTCATCACCTACTACCCCTTCCCTTCCCCCCTCCTCTCCCCAACCCACTCGATTATAAAAAAAATTGTAAATAAATTGCAAAAAATAAAAAATAAATTAATAATTAAGCAAGAATGTACATCAATGACTCCGACCACCATGTGGTATGTAGACGACCTTGGCCCCATTGTCCTGAAACTCGAAAAATTAAGAAAAAATTGTAAAAATCAAAAGAAACTCTTAAAATTTAGGAACATATTACGTTGCTCACTCTGACCCCCCACATTAGATGTTTGTGGCCTTGGCCTTAACCCCAATAATGTTGAACACATAAATAGAGAAGATATCTTAAAAATCTAAAAAAAATGGACTATATTCTAGGAAAAAATTACACTACTGGCTCCAACCGACATGGTGGATGTGAGTGACATTAACCTGACTCCAATGACTTTAAACTTAAAAATAGAGAAAAACAGTAAATAAAAAAAAAAGCAAAAATTACATACCTAATGCAAAAAACCAAGTTGGGTGTGTGTGACGCTGAGAATTAAATTCTTGTAAATATGGCAGAGTACAGTCAATCCCTAGTATAATGATCAGTAGGCGACTGAACCCCCACCTCTATATTTCATTGGCTATATAGCAGATCAATCTTCTTACCCCCACAGTGAATTGTTGACTTTATGTAACACACATACACCCTCCCCTCCCCCTCCACCAACAGCACACCACTCATTGCTCCATATCCCTCGCCATTTACTCACCATAGCTCGACCCCCATCAATATCAACATGTCACCAACCCACCAACTGACTCCACTCCCCTCACAATCAACTCACCATAGCTTAACACCCTCACCATTTACTCACCATAGCTAGTCCCGCTAATCCTCAACCCAGCATCATCAACCAACCACACAACTTTCCATCCCCTTAAATGACAGAACCCCAATCCTCCACACTATCCACAGACACACAATCCCTTCCTCACTCCAGCTAATTTCCAACACTCCATTTACTCACTAGTGTTAGACCAATTAGTCACTTCCACTCTACCATTTCTAATCAGTTGCCATACCTCATCTGGCTACTTGCTAAAGTTTGACTTCTTACTCCAACTACTAAAACGCCATGACCCCCTCTTCGCACTACTTTCAATTCAGCCGGCTCTATTTACTCACGATAGTTGTACCCCTTCCACCCCATCACTATATTTCATTGATTATTTTGTCCTCTCGAACACCCTCTCATCATCCCTCGTGATTGACTTAGTCCATATGTCTGATCATTACTAGCTGGCCATACCAAATGATCATACCGACCAACCATATTAGCTAAGACTGGCTCCAAAGACTGAAACTGTGTAAAACTATCACCACCCAAAAATGGCACCACCCATGAATGGCACCATCCAACTGACTCCACCCAAGATTGACTTTATCCAATACTGGTTCCTGCAGAGATTTGTGGCCTTTATTTAAATAATTACTACTACCAAAATGCATAGAAAAATTAAAACATATATGTGCTGGTTAGAAAAGGCCAACAATAATGAATTATGAAAGAAAGTTTATTGTATAAGTATATAAGTTCCCAGAAGTTAGTATAAAAGAGTTAATGCCACAATGCAGAAGAAAATAAACTTTTGATATATTTAAATAAAAGGCAAACTTTATAAACATTGCTGGTATAACAACAATTGAAGCTTATGATCATAACATGATGTACACAGTATTTAGATGAAATAAAAGAGGATCCCTTTATAATAGGTGCTTAACTCTGGTCTCTTTAAATACCAGGAAATTAATAATTTTTATAAAAGGTAAAACAAAATATGATGAAACAAATTTGAGAGTTGGTTGTATGTAATATGTTCTTATTTAACATTATTTTTGGATCAAGCTTGTCATAACAATGAATAAAGTTGTGTTTAAAACGTGAACATTTTCAATGTGTGGGTTCAATCAAACATGAAGATGAGCGGAGATGGCCATCGGAGACGCTGAACAAAAGCTGCCATGGCCATTCCTTGATGAATTTGATGGGAGTCACAAGTGCCACATCACAGCTACAGGGAAGGACTGTGAGCCAGCAGTCTTCCCCAAACTACGCCTTGGTACTGAAAAACCGGGAACTGCTACTCTGGGAGCAGTGGCTCTACAAGTGGTGACTCTGTGAGGGGTGTCTCTGCAACCTCTGAAAATATTGGACAAAAATTAATGAAAATTCAGCTACCCTGAAATAGGGTCAGGACAACAGTAGACAGACACTTACCTATAACGGAGGTAATAAACGCATTAGTGTATCTTTGCAGCACTAAAGAAACCATATAGATTGCATAACTAAACTATATAAATAGATTTTGAAATATATATTATAGAATCTACTTCTTGATCACAAGTAAAGAACCAAAGTCGTGCATGTCGCTGCGAAGTCTGTGTACACCAGGCTGGCAGGAAGACGAATGATGCATTAGATATGCTGTGTGCCCTGTTAGAAGCACGAGGCCAAGCTTCGGGTGCTTGCCGCTAGATGGCATAGGCTTACCCAAACAGCATATTTTGAGATGTTCCGCGCTTGGTAACAACAGGAAAATAATGACATTAGGTGAAAATTGACTGAGCTTGAAGGAAACTGCATAAAAAAACAGTGTTGCCGAATGCAACTGTAAAGCGAAAAATATGCTATGTGTCCAGTGAGGAACTGCGCATGCAGTTAAACTGCGCAGAAATGTGTCGGCACTTGGTTGAAGTGTAATTCCTGAGAGAAGGATTAGATAGGGAAAATGTGATTAGATAGGGAAAATGTGAATGTAAGAAAGGCCCTCATGAAAATTAAATGAATAAAATTTTCCAAGATAATTATCTCTCTGAAAATCAATTAATCTAATTTAAATGAAATAAGATCCTTAATAAAATTAAATTAATATAGTGAACTTTTTAAAATTGACCATGTAATATAAGAAAAATTATTTTAAAATGTAAAAAACTGTACAACCTTCCCCCCACCCCTTATCCTAGGGCATTTCTCTCCATGCTAACTTATTGTTAGAAACAAGATCAGTAACACTAAATACTGGTCTTGTTGAAGTTCATATCAAGCTATACAAACTTATTGGTAAGCAATAAAATAACCGTAACAAACATACACAAGAAGAATGAAATAAGGACATGACACTGATGATAATCACTTGTAATCAATGTTCATATATGCACTATACATGCTTAAAATTAAAATAGGTACCCATTAAAACTAACAATCTTGATGACATTGATGATGAGTGGACTCTTAAGATTAAACTTATATCATAATTGCTTATGAATAGTACCTAGGTTTTTTTATGAAAAAAGAGTTTTTCCCATTTATTTTGTTTTAATTAGCTGCAGCTGAAAGAGATGCATGTCACAAGGAAAGTAACTGGCCAGGTGGATGATTAGTTCTCATGACCACCAATGTGACCATACAGAGTTGCTTGGGCTGACTAATCTATTTTAGGTTAGGTGACGTTTTCTTTAACTGGGAAATGTGGGTCCGACCCATGAATTTCACATTAACTGGGTCACAAAGTGCAACCGTAACTGGGGAGAGATACCATTGAATTAGTAAGTACCTTTCTACCTGTAAGCGAGTTTAGCCGCTCTCTTGTCGATGGCTTTACTCAATGTGTGTGCTTGGCACAACACGAAATCTCCTACTTTGGAGGGGTTTTGTCTACAATCCATATTGTATATTCTTTCTGTTTTGCCATGTGACAATTTCAAATTTTCATGAGCTCTTTACCAGATCTCTTTGATGTTCATTGGATTATCAGGTAAAAGATCCACTAGTGACCAAAGATTGGAAAGAGGAGTGTTTGGTTTGTAAGTGAATATTAGTTCGAAAGGGGTTGACTTGTGTCCTTAATGGTGCACATAATTAAATCCCATTTGTAATCATTCAATGTCTTGATTTCACCTATCCTGGTTGTCAGCATCGCATGTAAAGGCTGTGGATAGTAAGGTGTAGTGGTGATATGTTGGATACCATGAGTGAAACACATGTTTTTGAAAACCTTAGACTTAAACTTTGAACCATTATGTCAGACAATAACTGATGGAACTCCAGAAATTTTTAAGATGAAATTCTTTAATGCCGAGATTTAAGTGAGTTTGAACGTGGTGTTAGTCGGCGCACGAGAGATGGGACATAGCATCTTCGAGGTACCGATAACATTTGGATGTTCGCATACAACCATTTCATGAGTGTACTGTGAATATCGGGAATCCGGTAAAACATGAGATCTTCGACATCGCTGCGGCCGGAAAAAGATCGTGAAAGAACAGGACAAACGACGACTGACGAGAATCATTAAACATGACAGACGTGCAACCCTTTCTCAAATTGGCGCAGATTGGATTCGTGGACTGCCCTGCAGGATCCATGGTGAGAATTGCCTCCTGCATACCTTCAGACATTAGTCGAGTCCATGCCACGTTGTCTTGCGGCACTTCTGCGTGCTCGGGGGGCCTACACGATATTAGGCAGGTGTACCAGTTTTTTTGGCTCTTCAGTGTATTTTGAGGTAAGACAAATTTATGATATCTTACAAAAAGGGGTTTGCAATACAAAAGCCTTTAGATACCTTATATTGCTTAGGTGCGGTACCTTTTGGGATATGATCCATAATGTCACAAAGGAAAGGATCAGATTTTTTTTTGTTTGTTTCAATATCCTGAAATGCCAAAGGGAAATTGGTCAGCAAAGTACTGCAACTATTATGTACAGGTTCTGAAGAGGTTTCCGCTGGGTAATTTTCAAACATGCAGGAAAACGTATCAGCAACAATGTTCTGGGTTCCACAAATATGTTGGATTTTGAATTAAAGTGACAAAAATTTTGACTATCCAACGACCTAATTTTCTGAGCTGATTTGGATGAGCAAGTAATTATGAAAAAGCTATCTGTTTCGGATAAAAATACCCAATTTTCTGAAAACTTTCTGAATTTGTTTGTTCCAAAAACAACTGCTTAACATTCCAATTCATAGGCCTGAAAACTTCCTTTCCTGATGAGTGAGTGTTCATGATGCAAAAGCGATGGATTGCCTTTGGCCATATCTTTATTTTTATAAAACAGCACAGAGTGCTGTGCTGGAAGCATCAGTCTGGATTATGAAAGGTTTTGAAAAATCAGTTATTCTAAAAACTGGAGGGATGACAATCACTTGTTTCAAAAAATCAAAAGTATCCTGTTTCTCTTTACCCCATACAAAATTTGCTCCCTTTCTCCTTAATGTATTTAAAGGGGCTACATGTTCAGAAAAGTTTGGAATGAATTTGGAATAGAAGTTTACTATACCAATAAATCGAGAAATGCTTTTTGCATGTTTAGGAGGATGAAAGTCTCTCAAAGTCTTGGTTCGGTCTGGGTCACTTGAAACTCTTTTTCAGAAACTATATGGCCAAGAAAATAAATTTTTCAAACTGCAAATTTTACCTTTTTTATGTTGGTGATAAGACCTACATTACGCAAGCTGTCAAGAACTTTTCTGAGATGAGCTACATGTTCCTTGAAACTGTCTGAGTATACAACAAAGTGGTCTAGATATTTGTATACAAACTTAAATTTAACATCGCCTAACACCTGATGGAGTAGGCGGGTTAGGACCTGAGCTCCTGTAGGAAGGCCAAATGGCACAACAGTGTGCTGGTACAGATTCAATGGAACACAAAAACTGGTAACGTGTTTTGAATTCTTGGTGAGTGGTATTTGGTGATACAATGAATTTAGGTCAAAAACACTCAAATACTTGGCTGTAGTAAACCATTGGAAAGCAGAATTTAAATTTGTAACTGGGGCACTTTCTATGTCAATATGTTTATTTAAATGACAGTAATCAATTACCAAACGATGATCATTTGCTTTTAAGCACAAAAAAAGCAGATGAACTGAAATATGATTTTGAGGGCTCAATGACTTAGTGTCCAAAAGATCCAATATTTTCTCTCATGATTTTAATTTTTGGTGGTACCAAATCATACGGATGACATTTCACAGGAGTTTAACCTTGTATTCAATCAGATTAGTGCACCCTAGCAATAGGGTTCATAACATGTGGAAAATCTGCACATAAATTCTTATATTCTTGTTATTTGGATTATATAAATGATTCAGATCAGAAGAATATTGATTACCTGTGAGTTTTGATACCTTTACTTCCTCACTGTGCTGTGATTGTGAACAAGAAAATGGAATTACCACATTATGATTAAATCTAAACATGATACATCTTGCTTTCAGTTCAATAAGCATTTTGTCTTAGAAATGAAGTCTGCTTCTAAAATAAGATTTGTTGCAAGATCATTTCACACAATAAAAATGGAAAAACACACGTAAATAAATCAGTTCTGATTTTCACTAAAGTTACTGCTTGTATTTGCAATGGCTGATCAGAAACGGTAACACAATGTAAACTTATTGGCTCCTTTTTCTTTCAATTCTTGAAAAACAGATCCTGACATGAAACTGTGAACTGAACCTGTATTGACAAGTGCATTGATATGTAAAGAACCAATTTGTATGCTGATATATGGCAAAATGGCTTTGTTAAATGCACAATGTTGCGACACTTTCTTTTCCTTAGGTAACCACTTTTCTTACATTTTCTTTCACTGAAACAACTCCAAGTGTTTCCTAAGTAATTTACAAAAGCACTATTCACAAAATAATGCTATATCAACTGGTTTGACAGAAGTGACTAAATTTGTTTTCTTTGAGAAACCCTTACTTTTGTTAAAATGGTTTTGTTTAGGTGGCCTAGACTTACAATGTTAAGATCACCGCCGTACAGATTTTTTTTATTAGTTTCCTTTTTCTTGTTTTCTGATAAAATTCTGCATTCAGAAACAACATGACCAGACTTTTTACAAAAATTACATTATACACTACCTTTACCTTCGTCCTTAAGAATGAATTTAGATTTCTTATTACCTTGAGATGATTCAGACACTTTCTTAGAATTGTGCTATTCAGATTTCAAAGCTGATATGGATTGGCTTATGAAATGGTGTTGAAATTGATGGCGGGATTGATCTGCAAAAGCACCATTGTTGGAATTAATGCATAAATGGTCCAAATCCGTAAAAGTCTGTGGTCTGGATGTGAAAATAGCGTGTGAGAACTCTGCGGTATTTAACCCATCGAAGATGGTAGAGACTATCGCAGCCTCAGAAACACACAACCTCAAAACCATTGCAGCTTCTTTAATTTCTGCAATGTAATTAGCAAGAGGTTTAGAGTGTTCTTGTAATTATTTGAACAATTCCAATCGAACGTTAACTTAAAGTCTGGCTGGGATGAAGTAATCCAGTACATCCTGGTGATACTGATTGATACTGTAATTATGGCTTATTGCCTTTGTGGTTCTGTCACTTAAGGCTAAGCGGGTGAATAGAAAAATTATTTCCAGCAGCTGGTTGTCTCGGATGTTTCCTTTTAGTTTAATTTTAATTAATTCTCTCAAAAATTTGAGCAGCTGTGGAATGCTGAGACCATTTGTCTCGAGGAATGATGCAAGAATGGTTTTGAGAGGGTGCAAAACTTTGCCAAAAACAGAAAATAATGAATGGTGGTTGGAGGAGGAAAGTGGTTGGGGGTGGGGAAGGGTTTGAGAATGTATGATGGTAAGGTGGGGTGAGTGTGGTAAATGGGCTGTTGACTGTATTCAGAAATGTTGTGACTGAGGTGCGAAGGGGTTGGTGGGGTTTTGTGAGGAGTGTTAGGGGGAGAACTGTTTGGTGAGGGGTATCTGTGGCGGTGTTGTGATAGGTTGTGTTGGAAATTTGTACTGGGGCTAACTATGTGTTGAGAATGCAAGGACTGGCCTGGAAGAGGTTGTGGCTGTGAAACAAGGGAGTTTGAGGAGGGAAGGCCTGATTGGGTAGTCAAAAGTGTTTGTGAGGCTTGGGGTGTGGTTGTGGAAGAGATTCATGTTGCCTGGGGAAGAACAAATATTTTGGGATATTTGGAATACAGGGGTTTGTTGTGCAGTGACTGGTGTGTGAGTTGAGGGGTGTATATGTGAAATGTTGATGGACACAAATTTCACACCAGTCAGGATACTATCATCCAGAAGCTTGGATGGGGTTCCTTAGGAATGTTAGAGCATGACACTGTGGTGATGTGTGGTGTGTGTGGTAAGGAGGATATACTTGAGTCCCCTGACTAGTGACACATGGTCAGGCCCTGGAGGCTAATAATTGGTGCTAGAACTTTTGAAATATTCACGTTTTCCAAATCATGTGCTAGGTTGTATGTGGCAATGGAGTCAGCTGATGGCTGTGTGACGTCACACTTCACCCAAGATGGCCGCACAGAGGAATACATAAGTCACTGGAATAGTGGAACAAAATGTGGACAAAGGAGAAACAAAATAAAACTATGATAAAATATGCAACATAAATAAGTTAACTGTTTTGATGCTGTAGAAATATATCGATTCAACCTATATTTGTGAATGGCAAAAAAAAATTTTTACTCGTGGTTAAAATAATAGTTGTGAAATACAAAACTTACAGTCATCTACAATATTAATTGTAGCAACTGTGTAAATTAAAATCATGGTCTGAACTACCAGATTATTGAGTCCTTTATTTAAAAAATTACAGCTACAAAAAAAAATTGAAAAATTAGAACATGTGCATGCTGCTTAGAAAAGGCCAACAATAATAAATTAATAATGAAAGAAAGTTTATTATATAAGTATGTAAGTTCCCAGAGGTGAGTATAAAAGAAATAATGCCACAAGTCAAGAGGAAATTAACTTTTGATATATTTTAAATAAAAGGCAAACTTTATAAACATTGCTGGTACAATAAAAATAGAAGCTAATGATCATATCATAATGTACACAACATTTAGAACAAATAAAATAGGGATCCCATTACACTAGGTGCATAACTACAGTCTCTTTAAACGCTAGGAAGTTAATCATTTTTACAAAAGGTATAACAAAATATCATGAAACACAAATGAGAGATTGTTTTATAATATGTTCTTATGGAACATTATTTTTGGATCAAGCTTTTCATGATAATGAATAAAGTTCTGTTTAAAACGTGAAAATTCTCAATTTGAGGGTTCAATCAAACGTGAAGACGAGCAGAGATGGCCAGTGGAGACCGGTAAATAAAAGCTGCCATGGCCGTTCCTTAATGAATATGGCGGGAGTCATAAGTGCCATATCACAGTTACAAGGTAAGACTGCGAGCCTGCAATTTTCCCCAAACTACACCTCGGTACTGCAGAACGGGAAACTGCTACTCTGGGAGTGGTGACTGTGAGGGGTGACTCTGCGACCTCTGGAAAGGTCAGATAAAAATTAATGGAAATACTGTTACCGCGAAATGGGGTCAGGAAAACAGTAGATTGACACCCATGACGGAGGTATTAAACACACAAACATATCATTGCAGCACTAAAGAAACTACGTAGATTGCTGAACTAAACTACATAACAGTATTTTGAAATGTATATTTTAGAATCTACATCCTGATCACAAGTAAAGCACCAAAGTCATGCACGTTGCTGCAAAGTCTGTGTTTACCACGCTGGTAGGAACAAGAACGACACACTAGATACGCTTTACGTACTGTTAGAAGCTTAAGGCTAAGCTTCAGGTGCTTGCTGCAAGGCAAGATGTCATGGACTTACCTAAACAGCAGATTTTGAGGTGTTCTGTGCTTGGTAACAACAGCTAAAGAGTTGATTTTAGGTGAAATTTGATTGAGCTTGAAGGACACTGCACAAAAAAACAGTGTCCCGGATGCAACAATAAAGTGGAAAATATGCTATGTGTTAAAATACACGTCCGGTAAGGAACTATGCATGCAGTTATGTTGCGCGGAAATGCGTTGGCACTTGGTTGAAGTGTAATTCCTGAGAGGAGGCTAGGCCAGAAAAATGTGAAGGCCCTCAAGAAAATTAAATGAGTAAAATTCACCAAGATAATTATCCCTCTGAAATCTAATTGAAATTAAATAATATCCCTAATTAAATTAATATATTGAACTTGTTCAATTTTACCACGAACTATAAGAAAATTTATTTAAAAATTTAAAAATGGTACAACTGACACCACCCATGAATCGCTCCTGCCGAGACCAGTTCCTACAAAACTGTATAGAATAATGGACAAGACCAACCAAATATACCACCCATGTATACAAACAGATAATGACTGCCAATGTCAAAAATAGTCGCCAAATACGAATCCCGTTGCTTATCTTTTCGCTCAAAAGTTTAGAAAAACTTCAAAAAATCTTCACATTTATTTGCAAAATCTTCACAAATTTTTGCAAAACATCTCACCTATATATAACCATATCAAAGGACAACACCAATTGACCAGACCAACCGCCCGACCACACCGACCAACCGCCCGACCTTACCGCCCAACCATACAAAGTTTTCGGTATAACCGGCGCTGGCCTCACCAAACCTTCCCTCCAGGTGGCCGATACCTATTAAAAGGTTACACCGGGAGTGCTGACTTTCTAGTTGTACGTTATCCCCCACAAGCAAAAGCTAACTCGGCTCTTTTGTTACCGCCATGCTGACCAAAAATAATTTAAAACACAAAAACTACATTACAGACACACTTACCGCAAATCACGCTTCTGCCTTCTTTCACTTGAAATAAACTAAACATGGCGGGTATTCCATTAGCACAAAAACGCGGCCCAGTGTGCTCGGGTGTGGAATAGGACTCAGATTTGGGGGACAGCCGGTAATGTTCCCCGCCTCCTCGCGCTCCGAGCGCAAGGGGCATTATCTATACCACACTGCAGTCTTTCAGAGCCGTCACATTCACGGATTTCAGTAGGAAGAAAGTCATGACTAGTATCCAGACGTGCAAGAAGAGTTTCCCAGGGTTGCACAGCTGTAGCGCCAAGTGCGAACGTACCCTGGACCTCGTCGCGATTCTCAAGCCAACGCCCACCAATCACTTACTCCTTCTGTCCCTAAATCTTTCCTGGTCTTGTTCTTCCTGTCTTCAGGTGGTACGATCTTCGAGGCAGAGAAAGGGAGTTTCCCAGGGCAACTGCAGCTGTAGCGCCAAGCAGTGCGTGCCTGGGCCTTGTCGGGATCCCAGTCTGGTCAGTCAGACCCTTCCTATCGACATCACACACATTCACTACCATACTCTCTTAGACCACTAGGGTCTCGCAGATCCTTGGAAGCTTCGCTCCCGCCATTTCCCAGTTACGTATTCCGGGGCCATCTCTTGGGTCATCATCTGGGTTCCTGTAACAAGAGCATCGTCTTATTCAGGAAATGGTGTCAGTCCAGGTTTGTCACATCCGGTATTTGTTAGGAAGCCGCCCGAATTTGGAGGACTAATACCTGACCACAGTATACCCCGTGAAGGGCTTACTGTAGTCAAAGGTAAGCCTCCCGTCTGTACGAGCGGCATCCTTGTAGATCTTTGACGGGTCAAATTCTTCCCCCCTTCTCCAGAAGCACTCATTGAGCAAGCTCAGAAGTGCCTCTGTGTTCGTCGGCAGACCCACCTGGGCCACGGTGAGCCTGCCAACGCACTCCATTTGGGGCAAGAGGATCTTCTCTCCCCCATCCATAGACCTAGCCAGTAGGGCTACTGCTGCCATCAGGACTTTTCGATCTTCCAGTCTTGACAGTTGGGCGCCTCCAGTCGACGGTAAAAGTTCTATCAGTTTGGGGCACCATCTCGTTCCTCCTTACCTTAGCTTGGAGGAGAGAGACTTTTCTTTCCGCTCTTTCCTGTTTAACATTTTCCGTGTCTCTCTCCTCGATTACCCAACTGCTCTTCACCTCTGGTCCCTTAGGAGTTTGCTCATATTACGAGCAACATGAGCAAATCCCTCCCTGTGCCCTGTGCCTGGAACCCAAGACTGGGTTCCAGGCACAAGGCCATCCATCACTTGGCCCCTCTGGATTTGTCTCATCCGGTGTTGTTTCATCTGGATCAGCCAAATGCAGGACTGACCCAGTCCATCTGGGCACCTGTACCTGCTACACAATAGGTGCGGTCCCTGTTGGTGCTTCTCTGTGTTTGTCTGGTAGTTGAGGGGTAGGAGGTTGATCTGTTTCTGGTTCTTCTATAATGACTATCGGAAACAGGTGATGTTGGTTTTCACTCATTTTGATGTTCGGTTGTCTCCGGATTATCTCTGCCCACCCCCAGTGTCTGGTTTAAGCTCTGGCTTAGCCACCACACATCAAACTCTTCGTTTCGTTTTCCTGCCTCCGTCAGGAATTCTAGCACACGTGGCGCCAGAACCCTGTTGGAGAGCATTCCCCGGAGGTTGATTGGTCCGTGGCTGTCCTCGAAGGAGGTCCGAAGATCCTCAATCTTTGGGCAGTCACACAGGAGGTGCACTGAGGTGTCTGGCACCCCACACACCATGCAGTCAGGATTTTGCACCAAGGCCATGGATGTCAGTTTTGCCTTGAAATTCCAGTGTCCGGTCAGGAACTGCGCACAATAGTGGCCTATTGAAAGCCACCACATACGCAGCCGCAACCGGACATCAAGAAATATCTCGTAAGTCAGCCGTCCCTTCTCGGAGTTATCCCACCTCTCTTGCCACTTCTCCAGTATTTATTCTCTCAGTTCATTTGTTTCCTCTGGGAGGATCGGGTCCACTCATTTCCTTCTACTTATTTCGCCTCTCTCTCTTATGAGGAGGTCTAGTGGGATCTCCGCGGCTCGGACTTGTAGAGCGTCGTTTGAAACTGTTCGGTATGCCTTAGTGGTGGCAAGTAACGCAGCACGCTGCGCAATTATCACTTTTCTCCTGGTGTGCACCTTTTCCACCTGCGGGTACCATACGCCAGCGGCGTATGTCACCACTGCCAGGAAGACTGAGTGGTACATCAGCTTCAACGTGTGGTAGCCAAGTCCCCAGTTTGCAGGTGCTACAGCTCTCAATCGGTGGAACATCACAACAGCCTTGTTCACAGCATAGCGAACATGACCATGGAATGCCAGACGGGTCTGTAGAATTACTCCAAGATATTTCATTTCCTGGACGAGTTTCACAACTCGTCCCTCGAAACAGATCACTGGCTTTCTCTGGAGGTTTCCTTTCAGGATTATTGCGTTCATTTTCTCTACAGAGAATTTCAATTTGAAATTCTCTGCCCAGGTCTCTATTATTCCCAGGGCACTTTTCGTTTTCTCCTCCAGTTCTCGCCGCGTGCATGCTTTATAAGACCATACAGACTGACCATACGACAATCCATACCAGCCGACCAATACAAACTATCCTTATCAGCTGACCATATAAACCAACCATACAAGCTGGCCATATGAATCATCCATACCAAACACCCATTCCACCCAACCAGACCAACAGCCCAACTGTGGATACCAATTGGCAAGACCGGGTATACAAATCAATCATACCAGTCAAATATACGAACTGACCATACCAGTCAAACGTACCGACCGACCATACCAATAAACCATACGAACTGACCATACCAGCCAGTCATACAATCCGATCATGCCACCCAGCTATACAAACGAACCATACATACCATCTGTACAGACTAACCATATGAGGCGTACATACTAGCCAACCACTTGAAACAGCAATACCAAACAACCATATGATCTGCTCTTACTAGTCAGCCATATAAACCAACCATACCAGGCAACCAGGCGAACTAACCATACTAGACAACCAGGTGGATCAGCCATACCAGGCAACCATGCTAACCATACAAGCCAACAGTACCAGCTTAAAATCTGTACTTCCTATGCCATCAACCACACCTCCAAACAATATGAACTGCCTATACCAAATTGGCCATTCCAGCAGACCAGTCTAATGACCATCAAGATCAGCCAAACATAACAACCACCAGTGGCGGTCAGTCATACAGACTGACCATTACTATCGGACCATAACTAAGGTCCATACCAAAGGACCATATCAGTTGACCAGGCTAACCAACCAGACCACCCAACCATACCGACAATCTATACTAGCCAGCGACTGACTGCACCCAAGATTGACTTCACCCAAAACAAACTGGGTCCTCCCAAAATAAATTCCTGCCAAACCGACTAGAAAAATGTAGCAGACCATCCATCTGTACCAACAGATGATGACGACCAATCTCGTAAAAGTCTCCTACAAGGAATTTTGTAACTAACCTCTTCACAAAAAATCTTTGCAAATTTTCACCATACCGAACCAAAATACCATACCAGCCGCCCAGGCCAACCGACCAACCAAACTGCCCATCCATACAGACTGACCATTACTAGCTGGCCATACCAGATGACCGCACCAGCCATCAAGGCCAACCAACCAACCAAACTACACCGACCAACCATACTGGCCAACGACTGACTCCACCCAAGACTGACTCCGCCCAGGACTGACTCCACCCAAGACTGACTCCACCCAAGACTGTCTCCTCCTAAGAATGACTCCACCTAAGACTGGCTCCACCTAAGACTGACATCTTCTGAGACCATCTCCTGCCAAACTAACTAGAACACTTCGCAAAAACTGCAAAAAAAATTCGGAAATCTTTACATAATCTTTGCAAATCGTAACAAATCATTGCAAATCTAGGATGAACTTAGCAAATGATCTCACAAGTAACCAAATAAAAGGGAAAATCCAGAATTACCATATTGGCCAACGTCTGACTCCACCCACTGGCACCGCCCAAGACTTGACTGCACCAGACAATGACACCACCCAAAACATACTGCTACTGAGACCAGCTACTGCCAAATTGTCTTGAACAATGAACGAGGTGAATCAGCAAGACCAACCAATTATACCATTTATCCATGCTAACAGACGATGACATCCAATCTCGAAACAAGTCACGTAATACCTATTCTCATGCCTAACATTTTCACGCAAAAATCCGTAAAACATCTCGCCCACAGCAATTATACAGCAAATTGAGAAGTGAGTATTATAAATTATGAGAAATGCTTCCTGAGTCATTCCACAAACCAATACGCGAAATACCTAACATCCCTCGAAGTATGTCGCAAACAGTGCTGTGAACCATGTTGAGAGAGCAACAAAATATTCTTCAAAGCATGACATGAGCCACATTATGAAGCAATATGTGACGAGACTTGGATGGCCGATGGGTGAATAAATTCTTTTCACAAAATATCATGAGACCTCAGCTTCGTCGGTGATGAAGCTGAAGATGGAGGTGTTGCCTTCATCTTCACCCACAATGTCTCATAAATTTTGTGGAGGATCATTTATCAACCCATTGGCCAACCAAGCCTCGTCACATTTTGCTTCATGAGGTGGCCTGTGACATGTTTTGAGGAATATTTGTAGCTCTCATCATGGTTCGCAACATGCTTTGAGAGATGTTATGTGTTTTGCGTATTGGTTTAAAACATGACTCACGAAGCGCTTCTCATAATTTCCGATAATCTCGTCTCGATTTGCTGCATGATCATGGTGTGTGAGATGTTTTACGAATTTTTTGCAAAGTTTTTGTGAAAGTTTCATGAAGTTTTGTGTGAAGAGTTTAGGAATGATAATAGGTATCACGTTACTCATTTAAAAATTGGACATCATCGTCTGTTGGTAAGGATCATTGGTATGGTCGGTTGGTCTTGCTGGTTCATCTTGTTCATTGTTCTAGACAGTTTGGAGGGAGCTGGTTTCAGCAGGGGCCTGTCTTGGGCGGTGTTATTCTCTGGTGCAGTTAGTCTCAGGTGGAGCCAGTCTCTGATGAAGTCTCAGTCTTGGGTGGAGTTAGTTGTTGGCCAATATGTTTAGTTGGTAGGGTTGGTTGGTATGGCCCTTTTGTATGGTCAGTTGATCATTCATGATGTTTATCCAAAGATTTTCAAAGACTTACTAAGTTTTTGCAGATAATTGTGAAGATTTTTCAAAGTTTTTGCTAAGTCTTCTAGTTGGTTTGGCAGGAGAAGGTCTCAGTAGAAGCCAGTCTTGAGTGGAGCCAGTCTTGAGTGGAGTCATTCTTGAGAGGACAGTCTTGAGAGGAGTCAGTCTTGGGTGGTGTTAGTCATTGGCTAGTTTGGTTGGTTGGCCTTGATGGCTGGTGCGGTCATCTGGTATGGCCAATTAGTAATGGTCAGTCTGTATGGATGGGTGGTTTGGTCGGTCGGTTGGTCTGGGTGGCTGCTATTTTCCTTTGGTTTGGTCAGCTATGGGTGAGATGATTTGCGAAGCTGTTACAATTATTTTAGATGTTTTTGCAAAGTTTTGTGGAGATTTGTGAAGATTTTGTGCAAAGAGGTTATGAGATTCTTATAAGCCTATATTTTTTCAGATTGGCTATCATCGTCGGTCTATAGGTGGGTAGTATGGTCGGTTGATCTTGTCCATTTTTCTAGCCAGTTTTGCAGGAACTGGTCTCTGCATGAGCCAGTCGTGGGAGGAGTCAGTCTCTGCAGGAACCAGTCTTGGGTGGAATCAGTGTTGGGTGGGGCTTTTCTTGGATGGGTGTCAGTCTTGGGTGGAGTCAGTTGTTGGCTAGTATGGATGGTCAGTATGGTCCTTTGTTATGGCTAGCAAGTAATGGTCATTCCCGAGGGATGGTGAGGGTCTAGTGAAAGCAGTCAAACTATGGTGAGTAAATAGAGCCGGCTGAATGTATTGCAATGTGAAGAGGGGTGGCATGGCATGGTAGTAGTTGGGGAGGGGAATCGAACTTTAGTAGTAAATAATTAGATGAGGTATGGCAACTGACTGGCAAGGGTGGAGTGGAACCATCTAATCTGTCAAATTATAGTCAGGAAATGGGGTGGTGGAAACTAGCTGGAGTGAGAGGAAGAGGTTGTTTGTCAGTGGGTAGTGGGGAGGGGTTAGGATTCAGACAAATAAGGGGTGTAGATTCATGTGGTTGGTTAATGGCGCAGGTGGACTGTGAGAGGTACGAGCTGTGGTGAGTAAATGGTGAGAGTGTCGAGCTATGTTAATTGCAAGAATGCAGAGAATCAGGTGGTTAGTTGGTAACATGCGGCTGTTGATGGGGGTGGAGCTATGGTGAGTAAATTATGAGGGATATGGAGCGACGATAAGTATGATGTAAGTGTTGTTGGAGGGGGTGGGTACAGGTTGAGTTGAGAGATTTGGGTGACTCTTAACAACAAGGTCTTGAGAGCCGATGAAGGTGAAATGAGGTGAATATGGAACAGTGCCAGAATACAAGGCTGAGGTAAACAGGAGATCCCTGAGAAAACCTGCCAACCAGTGGCATTGTACGGCACAATTCCCTCTTGTGAAAATCTGGGAGTGACCCGGCCGGGGATTGAACCAGGTTCGCCTTGGTGGGAAGCGAGCAGGCTAACCGCTCAGCCAGCAAGGTCCCAGTAGGGGAGGGGGTATGTGTGTTATGTAAAGTCAATAATTTGCTTTGGGGGTCTGAAGATTGATCAGCTATATACTAATGAAATAGAGGTAGGGGTTGGGTCTACTGCTGATCATCGTACCAGGGAGTAGTTGTGTTCTGCCATCTTTAGTTGTATTAAACCCTCAGTGTCACGTCCAACTTGGTTTTTCGCATTAGGTATGTAATTTATTCCTCATTGTTTTTATTTTTTAAAGATTGAAATCACTGGAGTCGAGGTCAAGGTCACTAACATTAAACAAGATGGTTGGGGCCAGTTGTGTAATTTATTCCTAAAATTTAATTTTTTAGGTTTTTTCCAATTTTTTCTCACTATTTTAAGTTTAAGGTTATTGGGATTAAAGTCAAGGTCTCCAGCATCCAACATGGGGGGTCGGAGTCAATCATGTAATATCTTCCTTTATGTTTGGGAGTTTCTTTTGATTTTTTACAACTTTTCGAGTTTAATGTAATTGGGGTTAAGGTACAGATTGTCTATATACCACATGGTGGTCGGAGTCATCAATGTATATTGCCCTCGTTTTTTAGAATTTTTTTTTTGTTTTTGCAATTTTTCTCTAATTTTATAATTTAGTTGGTAGGTGTGGTGCGGGAGGTTGTGAGGTTTAGGAGGTGTGGTAAAGGGAGATGGTAGGTGATGGGGGTGCAGGATGGTGGTCAGAGGAGGGAGGCATGTCCACTGATCTGCCCTATCCACTGGACCTGACTCGGAGATTCAAATCTGCTTTTACTGCTCTGAGGACTAAGTGGCTCATTCCACTAAGAGCCTCAAATCCGCTTGCCCCTTGAGGACTTTTTGGCTCTCACATCAAGGAGCCTCGAATCTGCTTTGTTCATTTGTGTACTCGATGAAGACATTTTTTTGGAAATTTTATGGTAAAAAAACTTCTTGTGACCAAAGTAATTAATTTCTGTAGTAATTTTTGGGGAGAAGCAGGTCATTTTGTCGATAACATGGCCCTCCCCGTCCACCTAGCGTTAACCTCCACCTGTGACGTCGGTCGAGTTGGTGGATGGCTCCTTGCAGTCCTGCACCAGATCTTTCATTCTACCACTACTAGCAATATTATTTAAAGGTTGATTTCATAAATGCTCAATTAACTGTGAACATCTATAGTAAAAAATTCATAAATAATAATATGTCACTTTTTAAATATCATGTGTCGTGATCATGCAACTTTATTTTGTGCCTATATTCCGTTAGCAAAAATGAAGCAAACAATAAATCTCCGCCCCACAAAGCCGTAAATAAATATGAGAAATAGTCTAAATAAATTTGTAAAATTATGTTCACAAGGTTTTCGAATCTTATCAAAATAAAAGTGATTTTACTAGTGCTTCCTGCTGTGGTGATGTATCCAAACCGAACTTGCAATGAACAAGTCGAAAATCCGCTTTACATTTATAAAATATTGAAACTAACATTTAAAGAAAAGTTTCTTGAAAAATTCTAATCCATATGATCTGTCACCCAATCTGACGTAAAAACAGAATAATAACTTTAGTTTTATCCTTCCCATTTTGGTACAACATTCAAAAATGAGAAACTTATATCCCAATGTGAAAAAGTAAAAAAGAATACATCAATGGTTAAAGTTAATTTAATAAATAATTAATTAATACTTTTTGATGCATGTGACATATGGAAGTTGCAAATACTGAATATGCTATATTGTACGAAAAATTAAAATAAACTCACTTACAAACGTAACAAAAGCTCTCGATAGCAACTACAAAAGGTTCTTTTCAAATGTTCATCACTTGCCTTGTTCTAGCAGCTTTGTCCATTTTCCAGAGCCAAGTGGGTAAATAAAATCTGTACCAAGAAGAGGGTAAATAAAACCTCTACCAATAAGAGGGTAAATAAAACACATACACATGCAGAAAATGGAAAAAGAAACAGTAGCCCAATAGATCTTTTGCTATTGACTGTTCTTTACGATACACCTGTCTTTAGTGTAGGATAGCAAAAGAGCAGATGGCTATTGCTGTAAATCCGGACATAGTTTAGGCCTTGAACATGTAATTACCGGACATGTATAGCTCTTAAAATTAATTTTATTTTCAGAATGCTTGCGCTCTTATAGTTTTTCAAAAGCGAAAAATAATATCTCTCAGTAGAAATTGTGAGGGTATAACACAGAATTACGTTGTATGAAGTAGCTCTCACCCTCTATAAACCAAATTCCTTTATGGTGGCGTCAAATGTATCACATGTTATTCTTTCAAAAAACATTTTCTGCAACAATTTCCGTGCTGAAATAAAAATTTACAGACATTTCATAAGAGGTAAATAAGTCATAATATGTGCACATTCGGAACAGTAGAGGGATTTCTTTGTTCTTAATTAGAAATTAATTCATAGTTTATTTGTAATAAAAGAAATTCTTATGATACCAGGAACTTACTTATTTGACATGTATGCAGACGATGCTCAGTGCTATACTTCCAGTATTGTAAGTAATTCTCTTGAAATCTTTAACAGTGTAAATGCAAGCTTGAAAGTGATTTCAAACTGGGCTTCAGAAAATGGACTGATATTAAATCCATTGTAAACAAAGTGCAAACTGGTTGGCTGTCATGCCCTAGTCACGACAGCCAAAGCCACTCCCATGCTGGACAACTGAGTTGATGGAAGGAAAAAAAGTAAACCTCTCCTCGACTGTTAGAAACTTCATGCTTTATACTATGAATGAATATCTCCATTGGGTAGGTATGTGTCTAAGTGCTGGTTTCACAATTTTTGTTCAGATTCAGGTCTTATTAAAATTTAAGTTTTGGTTAGCGATATTTTCGGTTTCTCAATGTATGGTTAAGAATAACCAACATTTAATTTGCCTATAACCAATGGTTATCTTAAACACAAGAATATGTTTTGTTCACTGGGCTAATCAGAACATTTACTACAAATATAGTAGCCATTCTTGGCTGATGTAAGTTTATGTTTGTTTATTTAAATTGTTAATAGTGTTAGCAGAAGATTTCAATTTGTTATTTGAGGATTATGATGGCAAAAGTATTGATTACATCAATTAACTGCAGTTATTCAGAAACAAAATGTTTTTTTTTTATGAATTAGAAATATTTTTTATTATATTCATTTTTTTTGACGGAGTTAACTGTTCCGATCATATATATAAAATTGCTTTAAAGTACTTTAGGTCATGGTAACTACATGTAATATTTTAGCATGGTTTCTTGGAATGTGTTTTCAGCAGGCACACAAAACACAAAGTGATGTTTGTTTTTACATTTATTAGAAAATCTAAACTACACATTTTTTCTGAACTATCCACAACTTAAAAACAAGTCAGTCTTTATTAAATAGATTAAGTATATAATGTCGACAGACGTAAATATAAAAATTTTACAGTGATTATAGTGTGTGTGGCAGTAGTAGGGAAATGGGAAGGTGCAACACGGGACATGGGGCCGGAGCTGTTAATGCACTGTCATTCCGGTCGGCCAGCTGCCATTTTATTTCAAAATCTCCCATTTTCCCTTCAAAATCTACCAATTTTCCCATAAAATTTCCCTTTTCCCTCAAAATTTCCCTTTTTCTCCTCAAGAAGCCTCACACTTGCAAAAACGAGCCTCAGAAAGGCACTTTTAAATCCATTGGAAGGATTTGGGAGGCTCACATCTTGAGGGCAGAGCGGTGGCAGCCATATTGGTTTTATAGGCGTAGGGTACGCCAAATCAATACACAGGGTCCAGAGTCCGAGCTGACCGTCCACCATATTGGTTCTGTCAGCCATCTTAACCACCATATTAGATCCAGGTAACCCCTGACCCCATGACCTTGAAAGACCTTTAACCCAAAAAAAATTCTAAAAAATCTTGAAAAGTTCCAAAACTTTATTTAAAAATTACTTTAAAAAAATATATAATTAAAATTTTGAATGTTTGTGATCAGAGGGGATGAAGGACAAGAGCCAAGCAGCCATCATCTAATGACGTCACCCGGCCACCATATGGGATCCAAGTGGCCTTAACTTACACCCTTGAACTTAACCCCATGACCTTGAACTGAAAAAGCACCAAAAAACCCAAAAATGCCTTAAAAATGTATTAATTAAAAAATATTAATAAAATTATTTTTAAAAACTTACATTTCCAGAGGTCTCCCACAGCACCATGTCCAGCAGATGACTGACTCCCCCTCCAATCAATCACATTCTATTATCATTACCATCCCCTACTCTGTAACATTTGCTCATTCGATGTACACCACCTGCCATATTGTTTTTTTTTTTTTGTCATATGTTTACATTTTCTACACCTATCTGACTCCAATCAGCATGTTGGATCTGGGTGACTTTCACATTGACATCACATCTGTAACCTTGACCCTTTGCCTATAACCTTGGATAACCTTAAAACCCAAAATATCCTTAAAAAAAATTTTTATCCAAAAATTCTAAAAAATATATTAAAAGTTTTAAAAATTTAAGAATTGTTTTTCTATCAATCTTTTGACCAATCTCGCAATATTTCCATCAAGCAGCACCAAACGCACTGCAGTCAGCACCACAATCACCAATCCTTTGATCAATCCCAATCCTTCGAATGATTCTTCGATCAATCCTTCTTTTTGTCCCCTACCCATATGTATAGAAATAACATTTGTTCACCAACTGTCTCCAAATCTGTACATGTCAACATCTTCAAAATTTTCAACATTATCTTCAGAATTACTTTCTTAAGCATAAGTCATACATTTCTTTATCTTAATTACACAATTTATCTGGGTTATCAATATTTAGTAGATTTTTAAACTCTTCAACACTATACATTTTCAGCATTTTGTAAACTATATAGAGAAGCCTACAACATGCTAAAACAATAAACAGTGTCAACGCAGCTCTTGGGGGAAAAATATCAACACAAAGGAAATTTGTTCTTGCTTCAGGTAAACACTACTTGTTGGTAATTAATGCAAATAATTGTGTAAATAATGGTGAGCAACTTTTGGTATTGTCTAAAAAAAAATTTTCTCATACAAATTATAGAAATTCAATTAGAATGAGAGAAAAATAAATAGAATAATCTGAGACATGGCACTGTAAGAGGAGTAATACATGTACCCCACAAACAAATCCTGAAGTAAATTAGTAAAACAGACATATTTTAACTTTCTTGACTTCCCTTTTAAATCTATCCTTAAACAAAAAGAACTTGAAACTTCAAGTTCAACTAATAATAGATACAAAAAATATACACAAAAATATAGGAATGGTGTAAATATGTAACATCCCCCACATATTAGTGGTAGTGTTAAGAGGTTTATGCACCAGAAATTGTTTTGGATGTTCGAGGCACAGACTTGAAAGAGTGGTAAGGGAAAAGAATCTAACTTACAAACATTCTAAACACAACCCAATATATATATGTTGTCACTGTTACTTAACATACATTTCACCTGTTATTTACACAATAGTTTAACTTGACACACAAACACAATGAAAAGGCACGTTTGTTGGTGCCTTCCATTCCTTGTGATGTTCAGAGTGCACTAATACTTAATTTATGAACTACTTGTCATGCTATAGGTCATGTTAGTATAGTGGGCACTGCTGCATCTAGGTATGCGCAGTTATTCACATATTTTATCCATTTGGGTACCATACCCTGATTCACATTTCCTGTGAGTTTCATTTCATTTGCATTTCTTTAATTGTGTTGCAATTTTTACACACATGAGTGTATAGTGTGTTTGTGTATACAGTCTGCTTGCCTTAACCGCAGTGGATTTGGCATCAGCGGTTCCAACCAACCGTTGTTCAAAAAATTTAAAGATGTACTTAAAGTAATGTCTGAAATTCCCAGTATTTTTCCATTCTTGCATGCTGCACACCTCTTGCTACATGCTGCTTGCAGGTGCACAGTATGCGTATGCATGCAGCCAACCTTCAGTCTTGTGGTATGCACTACTGAGCCCACTTTGCTTGTGTACGTGCGTGCAGTAACTTTAATATACGTGATTCTGTGGTTATCAAGTGTAACAGTAGCATAATAACTCCTAAAATGAATAGCGATAGCAATTTTGTCATCAATGATTTGCCTTTCACAATTTCTGTTAATGTGATGTAGCCCATAAAATTATAACAACTACCAAAACTTTACAAAATATCTTTGGTTAAACGTACAAAGTGGGCTATTTTTTTTATTTTATCAAATGTTACTGAATTTCTAACTTGTAATACACACATGTACATATACATTTTCATTAAGAAGTAAAAAATTACTTAATTCAAGTTTAATACATCTAAGAATGTAGCTAAAATGTTAACTATGTTTGGCAACTCCTGTATGGTTGACTAACAATGTTGTTCATTGTAAACTCGCAACAGTTTGTTTGATTACATCTAGACTATTACTCTAGGCTTTGGAATTCCCCACACTTAGGAGGTGTGGGCAAAATTTGAATAACGTATGATAGGCTTGATCACATATGATCTTAACTCCATTACACACATGTTAAAACATATCAAGTGCTGCCTGTTTTTAGAAATGCTATTACACACATGATATAAAATGTATAGTTTTGTCTGTTTTATGATCATGCACTGCAAACTTTCAGCCTGGTGCAACTTTTGCATTTTGACATGCATTAGTCGTTGGTCTGGAGGGTTGGGAGGAAGGTAGCCTGGAATGTTACACTGCATTGCCACATCACCACCGGGCGACAGCTGTTTATCAACCTTGTGCTGTGTGTGCACACATTACTTACAGTTTTTTCAAGATTAAATCTATTGTGTTCTTCTCCCTTACAGGTCTACAATCTGTATTTGCACAAATATGGTGCTTGAGAGAGCAGCATATCATTACACTTCTAAAAATATGTGTTACTATGGTATATAGCAATGTTATGCAGTGCTTCAACATCCCCAGTTTTGTACATCCACGGATGTTTGGAAACCATATACCACAGATAGGGCAGGCTGACTCTGTGTGTGTGTGTGTGTGCGCGCGCACGTGTGTGTGTGTGTGCACGCGCGCGCGCGTGCGTCATTAATGTATGCTAACGCGGCTTGAGCGAAATCCTTGGGATAAATAAATGGGGAAACATCTACATGACTTAAGGTCTACTGTGATTTTGGAGGGTGGTAGACGCCCCTGAAAGTGGAGAGTGGAAATGTGTTATGCAATGATAAATTGGAAAATTACTTGTGATTAAGCAACAAAAACTAGTGTACAGCAAATGGGTTCAAGGTAGGTAACCTTCCGCTTGAAGCAATGTAACATGCATGTTAGTAATTAGTATGCAAAAATCAATAAAAAAGTTTGCCTTGATAGTATCAGCTAATCCCAATCATTACCTCAAAAGTCACATTGTTATAAATTGAAGTTTTTCTTTATTGTTATGTTTTATAAAAGGACTTAAATTTGTATTTTTTTGGGGAATTTGTAATTAATGGTTTAGAGCTACTCCATAATATAAATAAAGGATCATTCCTTCCTTGGTTTGACACATTATTGTTCATATATGAGTTTAACAGAAATAACAGTGTACTGAATTTAAATTGAATTTACATAAATATGAAAAAGAAAAATGTTAAATACAAGAGTTTCTCTCTCCGTTACAATATTATTTGAATACAAAATATTGAACCTGAAAGAGAGACAAATATTGTTCACAACATACTGTCATTGTTTTCATTCATTAGTAAACAGTCTTGTTTGAATAAAATGTTATGTCTTACTGTATCTTAATGTAATGTGACTCTACATGAGCTCACTCGAAAAGGAAAAATGCAATAAAGTTGATACATAAGAGGTATATTTTTATATTATTTTTAATTAAATATACAAACAGAAAATAAAAGTGCAGCTGTGTCCTCCTATATATCAATTATATTTGGAAAGGAATTTGTTATGCCTTATGATTAACTTAATTCTATTACCAGATTGCCATATCAATATGTTTTTTAGGATAGATAACCCAGTTGTACAATTTCATGTTTGTTACACATTGATGTACGTGCATACCTGCCAACCGTCCGATTTTTCCAGAAGTCTTCCGGAAAAAGCTGCCATAAATTGTTTTCCAGAAATATGTACGTTCTTCTGATTATTAGTTAGTTTATTCAGTATAAAATTATTTTTGCGATTATTTTACGTTAAAGCACGGAAATCGTAGTGTTATGACAATATAGATCGATACTGATTTTGCCTGCATCCAAGCGATCACGTTACGATAGGGCGACAATCAATTTTCGCATATCTATTGTTTGTTGGAGTTGCATTTTTCCGTCTGTGAAGTTTTTGATAGCTACCAGACTTGTTTGTGAATAAGAATATGTGTGGACTTTGATTTTACCGTGAACTGTTTCAATTTGAAGTCTAGTTGAAACATGTGGTGAAGGATTTTAATAATGTGTGCGATAAAAGCTGTATGTAACTAACTACATATGGACTGTGATTACAATGTGGTGTGTATTATGTCTCTTGGCGGCCATGTTTTTGTGAGGTCTTGATAGGTGAATTATTGTCGACTATGCAAAGTTTAAAACTATAGATGAGTATAAAAAAGCAGTATTACTACCAGACATTCTGGGAATCACATAGTGTAGAGTTTCCATGTATTATAAAATCAGATATGGGCGATAAGTTTGGAGTTTGTAGTATATACCGATTCAACATAAACATTGCACATGGTGGGAAAACATATATAAGTGTACACGTTAAAAGCACAAAGCATGTCGCCAACATAATGTGCCAGGAAGAAAATCAGAACATTTCCAAGTTCTTTGGAAAACCTGGAAATGCCAACTCGAACGTTACTCGAGCAGAATGCTTGTTTACTTCTTTTTTGGTAGAGCACAACATTCCCCTCATGCAGGGTTGCTACTAAAAAAAATGTTCCCGGACTCGGAAATTGCAAAGAACAATGGATGTGGTCGTTCAAAAACCTTGGCAATTGTAAAGGAAATTGCTTCTGATGCATAATCTAGTGTAGTACAATGTTTGCAGAATGCACCGTTTTCTATTTCAACTGATGGAAGCAATGACACCAATTCAAAGTTGTATCCCATTGTAGTCACGTTTTATGATGATACACGGGAGAAAATTGTGAACTCTGTTCTTTCCACCCCTGCCTTGGAAGGAAATACTACTGGACAGAATATAGGTAATTTAGTACTTACACAGCTTGAATGCAATAACATTCCTGTTGAACACTGCGTGGCTTTTTGTGCAGATAATGCAGCTGTAATGGTTGGCCATAAAAATGGTGTTGCAGCAGTGTTGAAAGAGAAAAACACCCTGGGCTTATTGTGATTGGTTGCATTTGTCACCTGATAAATTTATCTGCAGAAAAGGCTGTGTCTGCTTTGCCAGTAAAAGTTGACAACATTCTTGTGGACATTTTTTATTATTTGGAAAAAAGTTTAAAGAGAAAAGAAATGTTACAACAATTTCAAGAGCTCCATGATACAGAAGTGAAGAAAATACTTAAGCATGTCTGTTCAAGATGGCTTTCTCTTGGAAGAAGTTTGTTGAGGGTTTTTGAACAGTGGGAACCATTGCTTAGTTTCTTTAAGGGAGAGGTTGTAAATGAGATGCCTTCATCTTTGAGTCTCACCTCTTACAAAATTCCCAAACTGCAATCATCATCCTGTTGAACCTCTGATGGGATATGTTAGAAAAACATAAATGAGAAAAGGAAGAATTTGGGTTCTGCTACTGATTCCAGCAAAAAGAGAATGGCTTTGACATCAGCAAACAGCGATGCTCCTATTCTGAAGAATAAAAGTCCTTCTGTAAATCAGAAAGACAAACTACT
Source organism: Clitarchus hookeri (assembly GCA_002778355.1). NCBI lineage: Eukaryota > Metazoa > Arthropoda > Insecta > Phasmatodea > Phasmatidae > Clitarchus > Clitarchus hookeri. The sequence continues at coordinate 2,355,306 of NQII01000002.1, forward strand.
TATGTTCCTTTCTTCTGACCTTAATAAAGCAGTTTGTGCATTTCTTCTAGGTGTCCTCCCAACATTTGAAAAATCTAATGTAATTCTTCAATCAGCATCTCCACACATTCATATTTTGAGAGAACTGTTGTTTGATTTTCTAAAATCATTGCTATCAAATTTTGTGAAAGCAAAAGTTGTGAAAAGTTGCTCATTATTTGAAGTGAACTATCACTCTATTCAGAATCAGAAAGACACCGAATTATTAATAGGAAGTAAAGCATCAAACATTGTGAAAACACTTGAAGAAAAGGAAAAATTAGTTTTCTTTGCATTTGTCAGGACTTATTTTGTTACTGCATGTGACAACATTGTTCACAAATTCCCCATAAAAAATGGAGTCTTGAAAAATGCAACTGTGGCAAGAATGAATAATCTCGACAATGCCAACTTTTCTTCTGTTCGCTACTTTGTGGATTTGTTTCCTTTGATTTTGCCGGTACAAGAAGGTGAAACTAGGGGTGCAGCGGTGGATGAAACTGAAAAACAATTCTCAACTCTTAAGATAGACGACATTTCAGCCCTTAGTGCTACAGGAGATAGTGATGATGTTAAGTTGGCCAAGTTATCCAGGATTCGTGTTGTTGATGGCATTTTAAAATACAATAGAATATGTAGAATAATGTTTTCCATCCTGTCCATTCCCACAGCAATGCAGAATGCGAGCGTGTTTTCAGTTTGGTGAAAAAAAACAGGACCTAGTTCAGATTCTCAATGTCTAATGATATTATAGAATCAATTTCGGTTTTGAAATGCAGGAAATCAGGCTTATGTTATGAACAAAATTTTAGTGCAGAATTTGTAAAGAAAGTCGAGAAAGCCACAGCTGCTTATTTAAAACCACAGTGTTCCATCTCAACATAAACAGCAGAATACAACAACATAGCAAAAATATATAATAGTTGTATGACTCCATAGTGCTCTAATTTAAGTAGGAATATAGTTTTAGTTCATTATTTTAGTTCATATTTAACCAATTAAGCTAACAACGCAATTCAGATGGCTTGGAGAAAGCTATGGGCGCTAGTTACATCTTGAAAATTGTTGTGCTCTGATGCTTTGTCTCACATTTCACTGAAAGTGGAAAGGTAATAAAACATTAACATATTAGGTTTTTTAGTTATGTTATCAGTGTAGTAAAGCGTAATGGGCATTTTTCATGTTAAGCGGTAGTATGTATGGTAAGCCTGCATTCTTTAGTGTAATTTTTATTCAGAAATTTAATAATTTTATTGTGGTTACAAAATCTTCCTAATTATGATTTCCTAAAGTTGGCAGGTATGTACGTGGTTAAGTGTTGGAGAAGGCGAAACCTTATCTTCGCCACCAATAAAGACATGTTAATAAGGATATGATAATAATATTAATATTAAAATGTTATTTACATCTTAGGAACATAGAAAAATTATTTTCATATAGAATATCAACATTTCACAACTACTTTCTGGAAGGTAGATAATATAAATCTTGTGTGGAGTATAAATAAATTAATTTTTTTTGGAGTTTAATTGTTTTTTCTTCTGGATGCCTTCCCTGAATTAGTAATTCATTATTATTTCTGAATTTTATCCTTATTTCACGAAAACAAAGGCGAAGACAATTTCTGTTAATGTAAGTTGAATTATTTTCCATGTTAACACAATAACAAACGCATGGTTTTTACGTAAAGTACGATACGACTGTGTGTTTATTGTTTCTGGTACCTGCAGGGTGCAGTATTAGTGGTATGTGTAGAATATGGAAACTGTTGGTTTCCTGTAATTAGTATTATGTATGGCTCGCTAGCTGCATTTACTGATAGCGCTGATACTGCAGAATGGTTGTGTGTGCCGTTGCGTTGCTGAGTGTGACGTCAGGACAAGTGTTTACTGCTTTTGCTAGCAATGTGTGCACCACATTCAGATGAACTTTGGTTGAGGGGGGAGGGGGGGATGCGACTGTTTTACGTCACTGCTGGTTGCTTCGGATCAAGAACTATCGTTGATGTGAAACTTATAAACATAATTTTAATGCCTTTACCCTTTTTTTGTAATGGACATATACCTTACCAAACCTTTAAAAAGTCATTAAGAGTTCCTATTTATTACATTAATGCTTAAGTAAATTTTATGAAATATTTTGCAGCTGCCTTTTTATGCATTTTTATGATGTCAAATTTTCTGTTGTCTGTTTTGAAAGTGGTCTGCTCTCTTAATTTTTTTGATATTAATTATTCAGTGGAAATAATTTGATCTTAAACATAAACAACATTCAAGATGCTTAGTGCCTAATTACCTGCAAGTGTAATTCAATTTTATTCAATACCAATTATTAAAACAATATTTTTCTACTTTTGATATGTAAATTATTATAGTAATAAATTAGTAAATTATTCGCGTGCGCGGAGATACAGGATATATAAAATTGTTTTATAACAATTTCCAGTTTAATGTTTTCTCAACAGTAATTAGTACATAGTCACAATTAATTCATAGCATTTATGACTTTTCCCAACTAACACCTGTTTTGACTACAGGACACAATAAAATTCTGCACTCATATCTTACACCAGGGAGGTCAAAAGGTAAGTGCCCTCGTAAGCATCCAAATTGACCCTAGTGCCTGGAAACTCTCATCGCGTCAGCAGAGCACACATGAGGCCCCTCTGGTCAGGTCACAACTCTGACAGAGGCCCAAAAATATCCAGTGTCTCTCATGTGAAACAAAATGTTGGGTAAGTACATCTATCAACTAGGTGGATGTAGGTAAACTATGAGCGGACAGTTACAGTCGAAGTTGGTAAGTCTTGTGCGCTATTCTTGTTCCCTTAAATACCCTTGGCATTTCACACAATTTTCCTTCTTCACATTGGGTTCAGAAGTCTGTGCATCAAGCAAATGACTGGCTCAGCATGTTTCTAGCATGTCTGAAAGTTACAGGGGTTCGCTAAGTCCCCGGATCACAAAACTACATGAACCCAGTGGAATTCATTCTGTTAGCGTTCATAACTGCAATTCTTTCACAGGAAGTACATGAGTGTTAAAATGGATAAATTATTGTAATTGTTATCAATAATGTTAACTATAAAAATGCATAAAGAAATGTATAACATGAATGCGCCTCATCACAGTTTTGTAAATGTACCAACACTCGTGGCGTATGAAAGCACTGATGTGCACTTCAAGCCTGTGTTGCCACAATGTTCTGCAAATGGGTTGCACTGCTCCACGCATGCTTGTAACCTCATTGACTGCTTTCCATATGGCAGTTTAAATTCTTTCACACGCTTCTTCCTAAGCCTTTGGTTTCATTACCAAATGAGTCACTGTGCTCATGTATTCATATACAAAACTTCCATATAGACAATGTAGTAAATCTGTAGTCATAATACAAAAGCTGACATGTCAATTTTCCTGACTTTCAAGAATGTAAATGTAAAGTTTGAGTCAGCATTAAAAATCAGAATATACATATATGTCTTAATTCATTAAACATATAACTAGTTTACACATCTAAGTATCACTTTGTATGTTGTTGACCAGAACGTATTAAAAACTGTGACCTAGAAAAGGGTGTAAAGTACATGTTATGTTTCGGCATGAAATAAATTAGGTACTGTAGACTCCCTCTCATCCGGCCTCGGATGGTTCGGCCGGCACCTGGTATGCATGAGTAACGCCCAGCCCAGACGGCTAGACGAACAGGTCGAGGCCTGTAATCACTTACTTACCTCCTTATTTGACACAGTTTAGTTGAGAGGAGCTTTCATTCGTGTGCGGACCTACATTGCGATACATGTGTATTTAGTTTAAACGGTTAGAAAGATGAGTGTTAAACATAAACATTCATTTGTTTCAGTGGAACAAAGACTAGATATCGTGCCGCGTCTAGATAAGGGTGAATCGGTCCAAAGTATCTGTCGAGTTTTTAATTTAGGCCAGAGTACGGTTAATGACTGGCGCCGAAACAGAAAATCCATACAGGATTTCTGTACTCAAATTGAAACAGAAAAAGTGCTTTCAACGCGTTGTACTTTAAAGAAACCAAAGTACGAAATTCTTGGTAAAATGGACAACGAAAGCAACACAGGTCTTATCCAAGCCTTGAAGGCCATAAATATGAAAGACATGATCTATATGGTGGCTAAGGCATACAAACAAATTCCATCTACTACTTTTACAAAGTCTTCGAGAAAAGCATTGCCAAATGTAGAAGAAATCGTTGGAAAGAATAAAGAGGACAATCCAAAAGCAAATGAGCCGAATCTTCAGGTTTCTGAACCAGATGACAACTCATCTTTGTTAAAATATTTACAATTCCTGCCTCACTCTGATGATCTCGAAGAACAAGACGTTGTGGCATGGATTGCTGGTGAAGATGAGCTTCAAAATGAAATCCTAAGTGACGATGAAATCGTTTAAGCTGTCATTCGTCAAGAAGATGAAGGAGAGGAAGAAGAAGATGAAGAAGAGAGAAATGACAAGGGGAAATTGAGCCACGCTGAAGGAAGAGCTCCACTGGAATTGGCTGCAAGATACATTGAGCAGCAGACAGAGGCAACTGCCGTGGATATCATGTTCATTAAGAAATGGCGTGATTTAGTGTTTAAGAAAACATGAAACAAAATCAGAAAAAGATTACCGCTTTTTTTTTTAAGTTCTACCTATGTATGTACATATTTATTTTTATTATTAAAGGAAGTCAAATAATAAATGTGTAATTTTATTTAGTGTGTTCTTTTTTAGTCTGTGCCCTATACCCATATGCATGCCCATTTGTATTAGTGATGCAACAAACATTTGCATTCGCGAATATTCGCATGTTTTTGAACATTCGCATTCGCATTTGCATTCGCAAAAATGAAGCCAATATTTTGCGAATGTATTTGGCAATGAAAAATGAAAATGTTTATTAAATAATAATGCAACTGCTATGATTAAGACATTTTTATTTATTAACATATTTTTTATGTATAAGAGTGTATTTTAATGATATTTGGGAAACAGCCTTGCAGTTATTCACTAGATTACATAACAGAAACACACTCTTGATATTATTTTATTTTTATTTACCTAAGCAAAATCAAATTAAGGCAGGTAATTTCTTAAAACTTCTATACTATATTATAACACAACTGTATGATCAAATACCATTCAACTGCTTTAACACAAAACAATGGAATAAAATATAACCCAACCTTTTTAATTATACAAATCAACTTTAAATGAGATCTTTTGTAAAAACACTTAACAATATGCATTTATGCAACCTAAAGGGTATCTTATTCAAATATGTGAGATCTTTTAATGAACTAGTAATCATGTTTAATTGTAAATCAAATCGACTTCTTATGAATAAAGTTAAAAATATATTGTGAAGAAAAACAAACAATATAATAATCTTCTTTTCAATTAAAACAAATATGTTCTTAACATTTTGTTAATTTTAACTTTGGTACTAATACTAACTCACTAATTATGTAATTTTTAAGATATCCATTAAACATTACTTCTTGAAATCGAAAAATAAAACTATGAAAAATTGTTTATATCTAAGCACAATTAAGTGAAACACTTAGTAATTAAATAAGAGTAGAGGAATATTAAACTTCAGAAATAGAAGTTTTGATGCCTTTTCTCCTTGCAGCCTATTTCGGTGGGGTGTGTAAAGAAGACCAGCCCCACTAAAGACCCTTTCGCTAGGCACACTAGTGGGTGGTGTTACTAAATATTGCCTGGCTATGGGAGAAATAATACCATACTTCTTATTATTTACCGCCCACCATGTAAGTGGATCTACATCATTTTCCACACGTTTATCTAATAAATATTCATTGATGGTTTTTTTTATCAAAACTTCTATAGGGTTCGTACGTTCATTTTCTTCTTCTTCACTTTCGCTGGAATCCATCAGCAATTTTGTGGTGTCTCTTAAAGATATAGATTTCTCTGTCAGACTGGCACTGGAACCAGATGTTTCAATCCGATGAGTAGTCATTCTGGCACGCTTAGGATTTGAACAAGACGATAGGCTTGATTCATCGTTTCCAATTGACTCTAAAATATTTTTCACAACTTGATCTCTGGTTGAAGAATTTTTGAAAAATTTTAATTTGTATCTCGGGTCAATAAAAGTTGCCGTAGCAAACAATACGTCATTTTCCAAATGGGAAAATCTGCGACATAGTTCTCGTTTAAGAACAAATTCGTCGGTCAAATCAAATTCACCAATAATTTTTTCCAAAGTGGACAATAATGGAATTACTGAGGATACAGAAATATTGGCTGCACTTAGTTCTTTTGTAATTTCTTCAAAAGGTCTGAGTAAAGTTATTATTTTTTCCACAATAATCCACTCTTCGGAAGTTAGTTGTGAAATCTTGTTATTCTGGGAAGCATAAAGACATAACGAATCTTTGTTTTTCAAAATACGCTCTAACATATACAAGCTGCTATTCCATCTTGTAGCACACTCTTGTATGATTTTCAGCTTTGGCTGATCGAGTCTTTCTTGTAGAGCAGCCAGTTCATCTTGAGCTACATTTGAGTGATGAAAATGTGTTGCCATCTTTTTACATTTTGCAATCACTGTTATAACGGAATCTTGTGCCTTAAGCCCCTCCTTGACAACCAGCTGAATTTGGTGTGACGAACAATCAATATCTGTAATTAATAACAAGGAAATACCTTTTTTCATGTTTGTGCCACAATCTCTAACAATGCATTGCACTTTTTCTTTAGGTATTTCCCAATGCGACAACATGGTTTCAAGTTTTATAGCTATATTTTCACCAGTATGTCGGCCATCGTTAAATACCTCTGCGTTTAACACAATCATTTTTCTCTCAAAGTTTTTTGTTATACCATGACATGTAAGACTCAGCAAAGATATTCCTGAACAAGAATCAGACCAAATATCAGTTGTAAACGCCAATTTTTCAAATGACTTAATTAATCCCAAAATTTTATCTTTAACTTTGCCATAGAAATTCTCCCATATATAAACGAAGAAAAATGTTGTCGGCTTTTTATATTATACGACGGACAAAGATGGTTCAATAGTCTGACAAATCCAACGCTTTCGACAAAACTAAAGGGTAAGTCCTCTAAAGCAATCATTTCGCTTATTAAATTATCAATTTCCAAAGACTTGGCATTGTTGTTATCCCACTTTTTTGTTTTTTCGACGCAATCAGTCAAAGACATTTGTTTCAGGTCGGTTTTCGTACATTGTCGCGAAGTGGAGGCCACAACACTTGTTGTAGAAGCATTTCGCTTTTCATTTTCCCTATTCTTTAAAGCATTATACTCGTTTTTATGCAAAGCTTCCAGGTGATTTCTCATAGCACTTGTTGTTCTTCCTTTGCGCGAGTATTGTTTATTACATATTTTGCATTTCACATTTTCAGCATCACATATTGTAAAATAAGTCCAAACTTCGCTAACACACGACCGCTTCATTTTGAAATATCACTTATCACTGTACAATTACAACAATAGAGTCTTTACAAGTTAAAAACAAAACTTAAGTATGTTGACTCGACGCTGCTCCCACCTGTACTATACAGGATGGTGGATAGCAGGGTACGTAGTAATTTGTTACGGTGCTGGCTAACGGCACCTTGGGCTGCTGTAAGAGGGGTGACACAAAGACGTAACTGGGTTCGGTTTATTCACGCTTAACTTTTATTGTCCAAAGTTAAAGTGACCTGTACATCTATAAGACCTAGCCCCTTTTATATCTCCTCGGACGGTGGAATCTAGCTATCCCGCGCCCTACACACGTCTCGGCGAATGTTTGCGTCGGGGGG
>NQII01000002.1:2363291-2426151 GCA_002778355.1 Clitarchus hookeri
ATGCTGGTGGCTGGCGTTGTCGTGCTGTCTCGGTGTCTTTCCCGGGAAGTCCTGGGCTCGATCCCTGGACATGCAGTTCTCTCCTCGTCGCTCATCGTTCCTCGTATCTGACTCTCTCGTGACTCCGGCGTAACTCCCGACTCCGTCGTAATTGTCTTGTCGCTTCTGCTCAGTCATAAACGTCTCGTAACTCTCGCGTAACTGACCTCAACTGTCGTTCACTCTCGCGTAACTCTCTTAACTGTCGCGTAACTGACTTAACTGTCCTCCGTGGCTCCTGTATATATAAGTTTCTGTTCTATTTTCCATAGAACTCGGGACTTACCCTCTCGTGTTTGCGGTGGGATAGGGGTAGGCGGGTTGCACTGTTTTTCCCTGATTTGTAATTTCTTGTGGCGAGGGGCGATAATATGCCCGGGACTCCCCGCGTTCGCAGCGTCACGTCGTGACTCAGGCAACATGACAGGTGCNTTGTGGCGAGGGGCGATAATATGCCCGGGACTCCCCGCGTTCGCAGCGTCACGTTGTGACTCAGGCAACATGACAGGTGCAGTTGGTTCGAGCTCGGGGATTCCTCTGGTCGTTAGGCCATCGGTTTACGTCATGGGTAAGATAAGTGTCGCCACTACTGGTAGGTATGAGCAGTACGCGTCAAGGTAACCTCAAACTAAATCTTTACGAAAACATTATTAGCAGCTAACTTCATTCAGTAAGCCAGCAAACACAATTTGTTTACTTCGTTCAGAGTCGGGGCATATGGGCTACTCTCGGTTTTAACATGGCCGCCCGGCAAGCCAGTTCTAAACGCGCGGTAAAATTCGAATTCGTAGGCGCACGCTTTTGGCGCCATATTTGAAAAACCAACATTCGCATTCACATTCGCGAATGTCGGAGATAAATATTCGCATTCGCATTCGCATTCGTGAATGCCATTTCACTAATGAAAAAATGACTCTTCTCAACCAACCATAAAGATATTGGAACTTTATATTTCTTATTGTCCTTGAGTTAATCCTAACCATGAAGAGGATGATACAAGGATGAACAGCTTGTTTTGGGTAAGTAGGTCGTTAGTCGGTTGGTCCGGCCGAGGGTCCGGTCCCGAGGTGGCCAAACGAGAGGGAGTCCACTGTATTATTTCAAGTCAATATGTGACATATTACGAACAAAATTAAAGCCTCTAAAATTCACAGTATAAAAGATAAATAAAAGGTTATTGATATAAACAGCTATTTGCTGAATATTTAAGTTGAGGAAATTAACGATATTGTAAACATTTAAGAGAAAACAATACACAAGTCAAAAATATAATTTTCTCTGTTTCCAAGTGCGTGACACTTGGAAGTCTTCATCCTCATCTTCATTGTTGCGGTCAGGACAGATGCAAGTTTGTCTTTCAGAAGTGGTGAGTGACTGATATAATCCATGATAGTCTGGATCAATAAGTGGTAACAGGCTCAGAAAATCCTTTTTCTTGGCAGTATTGACAGGGACTGGTGCCCTGTATGTTGGAGAAATATGGTCTATTTCCAAACTAATTGGTAGGGTTTTTGTTGCGTTGCAGATCAAGCAGATGAAAGGGTTCTTCAGACAGGGAATATTTGAAATTGATTATGCCAAAATCAATGATTTACTGAAGCCAGCAAATGTTAAGCCATTGTATTTTTCGTTATTGTTGTCTGCATGTCATTTTACTAATATAATCTGTAGTAGATACAAGAAAGAGAGAAAGTCATTTTGTTTCATTTCATACACATTGAATGGCTTCTTGTCCCTTAATGTTTTCACAAACAGGTACCAATCATATGTATTCTGATCTCCACATTCCTTTCTTCTTTGCACGTTCAATTCTTGCGAGGTCACTATCACACATAAGATGTGAATGTCCAAGCACTAAAACCTTTTGATGCAAAGATGGATGTTCTTGAGTTGCCGCCATGAACATTATCGCAACTGCTATGTTGTGATTTTGTCTAACAGAAGTATCAGAAAAATGTTGTCAGTTTCTGTACATGTCCTGGTATATTGGTCTGAATGTGCTTGTACCGGGCGTGAAGCCACCTGATCATAACCACGGCCTACCAAGGCTTCATGCCACATAAAACAGTATGAAGTGTCATTGCCAAGATCTTAGATAGTTTCATTCATGGTCCATAGTCTTTTGTAGTTGTTTTAAGATCGGGTGTGGGTAAACATTGTTGCGTGTCAAACACAATTACCTCGTGATCAGGTTCTATTATTGATGGTTGCTTGTCATAGTCTTTCAATCGGTAGGCATACAGCATACAGACACAAGTATTGTAATCTTACCTTTAAAGCATTGTGGCCAAAGTCATACCAATTATTTTCATTTTCCTAGTATTGTTATTCATTTCTGGCCATTATAAAACTGAAATTAATAATCAAACCTTCTCACATCATTGTTTATAACTGAATGAGACATAACAATAATAAACATTTGCTTTCTTACCAATATTCCCAATAGCAGAAAATTAAACTTTAATATCTATAGTTCTTTTCCATGTCGAATAGCCCTAATACTGGTTATCATTATTCCAAATGTACATAGGCTAGTGCAAGAAATATAATTATTTACTGGCATTCATATTAATTTGCATAATTTTACAGACCATAAAATAAAAATATTATTTAACATACACCTCTGACAACATAAACAACAAATATCTTTTTTGCCAAAACATGACATGTCAATAGGTTAGTTACATATCAGTTTTTGACATTCAACTAAACCATTCATTTTTACATGTGAGCATATGTCAGTCAATATCACAGGAACCCTATCAAATAGAAATATCATCTTTTGACTAAAAAAAGAACAGGATTTTTAAGTTAACATAGCATTGACATTGAGAATTTGGTTATTTTGGACATATCAGGTTTTAGAAAACAATACAGAAATAATCTCTCATTTTATTATTAATTAAATTAGTCATGCCTTATTATTTCTTTATTGACGTTACGTCTTAATTTGGTTTTATACTCTTAGTACAAAATACTCTTACGTGATAAACATATAATTTTATCTGTTACTTATTTCTACGTTTGCTTTATGGTTTAATATTTAACTCACCGCATCAATTATTCCGTATTAAAATAGCATACTTCCAACACACAGAGAATTAAACACAGTGTGGTACTTTACATGCGTGAAACTATAATATGTAACATATCATTTAAACCTTCACTTATTTAGTCAGTGGGATTATTTAACAAATTTAAGTAATCGGAATCACGGTTAAGTTTTACTGGTGAACTTTAATTGTAGCTTCAAGTATTTATTATTATAAAATATTTTATACCCGAGTGGGTGGGGAAAGTTATTTGATTTGGGGGAGGAGGTTATTTATTATTTTACTTAGTCTTGAGAGGCTGGAACAGACCGGCACCTGCTCCAGTGTTATAAATTTGAGTTTTTCTTTATTTTAATGTTTTATTACAGGACTTAAATTTATACTTGTTTTGGGGGATTTGTAACTGATGGTTCAGAGCTACTCTATAATTGAAATAAAACCTAATTCTTTCCTTGGTTTAGCATGTTATTATTCTTATAAGAGTGAGAGGGTGAGACGCCAAGGGATACAAGTGACATTTGCACAATTGTGAGAAATCTCAGTTTACAGTTAAAATCATGTGGAAAATTCCCTGAAAGGTTTACGACTGTAAAATGCTTATTTAATGGTTGTACTGAATATCCCTTATATATTCATCAATATGCATGTGAAAAAATTCTGTATTTAACTTATAGTGCAATGATAAAATAATGTGTCACTTGTACCCCTTGGCTTCCAAAGGTAAATACGTGACAAAGATTAATGAGGGTACAGAAAGCCAAACAAGGAGTTTATTGTACAATAATTTAATTAATCAGAGTCGCTGTCCAAAATATCATCTTTGCCTTGTTCCATAAATTTTGAAATATCACCATCATTTTGCTCCGCCTCTTTCCTTTTCTGCTGTTGCTCTGTTTGATTAACTAGTAATACATCGTAGAAGGGATGATGGCATGGAGGAACAAACTGAAGCAACTCCTGCAAGTCCTTGTACTTGCTTGCCTTTATTTCTAGAATCACACCTTTGGGTGGGAGCTCGGGTACATGTGCTTGCGGCCTCTCTCCTCTCACAGGCTTAGGCTTCATGTCATACACATAGAAAGCCATGTCAGGATTGAACGTTGTCTTGTAGAACAGTGAGAAGGGATCTGACTTTTTAAACCTAAGCCATTGCATATTGCAGATTCCTATCACTGTCTTGGTATACTGATTTTCTATGGGTTCTAAGGAGATGAATTCCTCTTTTTGCATACTAGCCATTGTAGCAGCAGTAACTGATCTAGCAACTTTGCCAGACTCTTGTTGTCTTATATAGGTTCTGCCGACCACATCGCATTACTCTGATTGGTTCTATACCTCTGTTATTTGCAAATGCACACCTATACCAGTTTTTTTGGCTCACCAGTGTATATACCCTTGAAAATATAGTTTATAAATGGTACTTTTGCAAAATGCTGTAAACGGCGTGGATTTAAACCAATATTCTCAAGATAGTATTTAGTGTTACCAAGATCAATGTATGAAAAAACCAGCATTAAGACCTTCCGCCTTCATAAAAATAATAAGGTAGCTACCTTCTTATTGTATACAATCATTTTGCCTTCAAGTTTTATAAAATTTTGATGCCATATTATTGATTAGTATGTCCTACTTAACGTAAAAGGTCCTCTTGTTGCAAGTACCTAGAACCCACCGTTTACATGTGGAGGTAAACACAGTGTAAGCAACTTTAATTGGGCTGACTACCCTTAAGTGGAAATTTACTAAAGTAACAGAGTTGTATTTTGTGCATACATTCTAACATGTCTTGTCGCTATGATCTCACTTAAACATGCATAAGGGTTTTAATGTGTCAGCAAGTACCAAACAACTACAGAATACAATAATTATTATGATGGCCTATTTACCTTATACATTGGTCAACTGTGACAAATATCCTATGATGAGGGGTCATGCATTTTGGGTATTTTTGCTGGTACAAATTACATGCTGTCAGACCACTGCAGCCTGCCGCATCATACATCAAATACATGTCAGGCAATTTCTCCTATGTAAACCTTGACATGATGTTTACACTGCAGTCCTATACACATGTAAGCTCAGCACGCACAGTTTGTCTCATTTCACTTTTGCTTTTGGGAATAGTCAGCCTAATATTAGTTGCTTATGATGTGTTTACTTCCACGTGTATGATGTATTGCCTATGTGCCACACATTGTATCATCGCTGCTGAATTCTTTGTCTGTGTTTAAAAAAAAAAGACAAAAAAAACTATCCAATGCGAGGGTGGGCTTCCCTATTAATTTAATGGTGGTAGGAGATAGTAACACCAGTTTGTCCATAGGGTGAAGATCTCAATAGCAAATAACATTATCCAGAGAATTGTAGTTTAATTCAGTGTCATTGCTGAAATTTTGAAAAATACAATTTGTAAACTCAGTTTCCAAGGTCATATACAGTATGATCCTAAAGTACAGGTACATACGCTGTGAGGCGATTCCATTGGCAAAATGATATAGTAAACATTAAATGACATATGTCCTACAGTAATTCTTAAGGGAAGTAGGTGTCCTTGAAAATCAATATTTCAAATGGATTTAATTTTAAATTATAAAAACCTGATTGTATGAAAGAACAGTTCCATGAATACTGTTATCTTGAATTGAGATCTGAAATATGTGAATGGTTGTTGGGTAATATCATCCCCATTCATTGAGAAAATGGGGGGTGTCATGTTAGTACCCAACAAATGTGCAGAACCCTTGGTTGGCTGTTTATCACCTTTAATATCATAATCATGTGTACATTAATGTACAAAAACACTTTGCCTTGGTGAAACTCTGTCAGGCGAACAGTTGTCGAGGAAACAGACATTGTTTGTAAGGGTACATTGCAGGCAACCCACTACACCCTTACAAACTTGGTTTTCTCAACAACTGTTTGCCCGAGAGAGTTTCACAGAGGCAACTTTTTTGTATATTAATGTACACATGATTATGAGATTAGTTGGATAATAACATGGCACCACCTATTTTCTCAATGAATGAGGGTATATCACCCAAGAAACATTTCCAGATTTCAGATCTTGATTCAATACAACAGTATTCACTGAACTGTTCTTTTATCTCAAGTAGGATTTATTATTTTTAATTAAAACCATTTGAAATATTGATTTTCAAGGGCACCTACCTCCTTTAAAATTTACAGCAGGACATAGGCCGAATAATGTTTTCTTTCTCATTTTGAACAGGAAATCATCTCACAGCATATGTACTTTTAGTTCAGGATCAACATATATATATATATCTCTTAGGAATTGAGCTAGGCTATAAGTTGTACTGCACATGTCTACTTCATTTGCCACAAGGAATCATCTCCCAAAATATTTTGGTTGAGTTTCTGAGCACACAGAAAGAGAGAGTGAGAGAGGGGGGAGATAAAGGTTGTTCATGATTAATTGAGCATTTTTTAAATCAACCTGTAAAAGTGTCACTGCTCCTACCTGCTTATATTTTAATGGGCACACTCACTAGCATGCACCCAATGAAGATGGCAATGATAGATTGAATTTGGTCCCGTGTTTTAACATCATTGAATTTATTAGGCAAACATTTGTGAATACTGAAATAAATTATCTCTCTTGCTTTATATTTTATTAAGCATATAGTTGTCAGAATTATCTAATTTGTTAAATACAACTTTTTTTAATAATTTTGCAGTATCACTTGACTGACACATGAAAAAAAATAGGTATTAAGGCCCATGGCAATGTTAATTTTACATATTATAGAAGAATATTTAATGTGTATACAAATAGATATCAAGCAGGACTTTTAAAATTGCTCAATGTACCTTGAATAGTTTTTGTGTGTTTGTGTGCATGCAGGGCTAGGAATAATACTTAATGAAGTGTAATTGAAATACAAAATACAAAATAATGTGCAAAGTATATTAAAAATACAAACTACAAAATACATTAGAAACAGTATTTGAAATACAAAATACAAAACAGTCTCCAGTAAAATATAAATTTTCATTATATTACTTGTATAAAATCTCATATATTTCATATTGAACTGTTAAGCTTAAGTGTATAAAATTAGTTTTGTAAATTAATAGAAACATAAACATTGCTCCCTTTTTACACTTTCCTTAAATTTCTAATTACCTTTAGAAAAAAAAATTGTTCAAAAATGATATTTGTCAGTCATGTTCTATTAAGATTGAGGATGGAACCAGTAAATGAAAAACATATTTCAACTATTGCTGAAAAACGTAGGGTTTCGATAATGATTGAGACTGCTCATGGATGTTGACTTGTTTTTATGGTATGTCACAAATTCCAATTCAGTGTTGGAATGTTTTCCAACGTTACTATTTGGGCTGGAAAATAACTAGTGAATTGTTCACAAGAGCATTATCTTCATTCTACAAGGAAATATTTACATCAACTTAACTGGATGCCATCTTTCCTTGTTCAGCAGCATATATGCACAAGTTCTACATTCCTTTCCTTTCGTGGTTGTTTGAGTCTTGAGGAAGCCATCATGTTTTTAATAAAGGATGAAAACATGAAGCTGAAATGGATTCATTTACTGTTAGAGATAGCATCAAAAAATAATTAAATCTTACAATCAATGATATTGATAAGCTTTGCAAGATCTGAGCACAGTAATGCAAATTTTTGAGTACAGTAATGCAAATTTTTCTTTGCAAGACACTGAAGTTTATATTTCAATTAAAATAATGTTGAAAGAAACTGACCATAAAAAACAGTTATTTTTGGACTGTAGACAGTCAAGTAAGTGCCTGCACATTTGGTCACAGCACATACCCCTTCAAATATTCTATTTTAGATGCCTTGAACTGAAAGATCAACCCTAATTTTTTAATAACTTTAACTAACATATTTTTGAATTTCATTAAATGTACTATGGAATTATAAAGTGAATTCCACCTTGCGAGTCATGGATAAATTAGGCTTCAATTAAAAAGATTTAATGTGCATTGTAGCATATCTCAAATGATATGGTAATACAACAGATAAATCACTTGTTTTGTCCTAGAAAATGTTTTGCCTTTGTATTTTATTTCAAAACTGACAATAGGTAATAGAAATATTTTAAATACTAAATGTTAAAATATGGCAATGTAATAATTATTATTTGGTAACTTCAGTTTTAAGTTGTTGGCAACACTGTGTAGTGTTTTGTTTTTGTTAGTTGATAAATATATAACGGTCAACATTGTTGTATCAGTTTTGCTGTTAAAGTATAATAAAACATTTCGTTTATTAAAAGGCCTTTATTCATTAAACCTCAACAGGTTATGGGCCCAGACACATAGTTCTGCATAGAATCTGTGAAGGGGTAGAAATATCGGCGAAAATATTGGTGCCGGCCCGCGATAAAAGTGAGGTTATACGTGACCGCGCCAAGAAGGAGTAATACTCGTTCATTCTCTAAATTGAGCGAGGCAGGACAACGAAATGGAAGGAAATCAGTGTGTGATCAAACTGGAAGGACCTAGCAACTGGAACCTGTGGAAGTTCCAAACAACGGTATTGCTACGAGGTCAAGGATGGCTCGACATAGTTGAGGGGCAGAAAATAAAACCTGAGGCAGCGGCTGAACATGCTGCTTGGGAGTCAAAAGATGCTAAGGCTCAGACACTACTAGTTACCAGAATGACGGAGAAAGTCATGTTGCATATAATTTCTTGCACAACATCTGCTGAAATGTGGCGTAAACTCCAAAGTGTTTTCGAGCAAAAGTCGGAAACAAGCATCCATATTACACAGCAGCGATTTTTCCAGTTTAAGTTTGAAAAAGGAACTGAGATGTCAGTATTTTTGTCAAAAATACAGGAGCTGCAAAATCAGCTTAAGCAAATGGGAGAGGAAATATCAAACAAGTTAGTTATTACAAAGGTACTAATGTCGTTGCCAGATGAGTACAAACACTTTGTGTCGGCGTGGGAGTCGGCGCCAGACGATAAACAAACCCTGGATAATCTGATAGCCAGGCTTCTGGTGGAAGAAGAAAGGGTGCAGGAGAAGGGTGAAGCGTCTCAACAAGCTTCATCTGCATTCTTTGTTAAAAATAGAAGAAACATAAAGTGTCACAAATGCAACAGACTGGGGCATTTCCAAAGCGAATGCAGAAGCAAAGTGAATAACAGTGAATTACAAGACAATAACAGTAACAGTAATAAGTGTTTTTATTGCGGAAAGTTCGGACATTATAAGGCACAGTGTCGCTTTAGGAAGTACAGGGGCAGTAAGGAAAGTAATGCATTTGTCGTGTCAAACGCAGAATATGAACATTATCAAGAGTCAAAATGGCTGGTTGACTCTGGGGCCAGTGAACATATGTGTAACAATCGCGCGTTATTTTCATCATTTCAAATTGTTTCACAGAAATCTGTGATTCTCGGCAATGGGCAAGCGATTAGTGTGTTAGGCTGTGGGCAGATGGCGGTAAAAGTGCACAATGGGAACGAATGGATCAACACAAACATAGACAACGTTCTTTACGTTCCCGAACTGAAAACGAACCTTTTCTCTATGAATTGTGCGACTGACAAAGGTTATGTCATAATGACAAGTGACAGCTCATGTAAATTTTATAAAAACAAAGAAGTTTTGGCGGTTGCAAACCGAATTGGGAGCTCGTATTATATGGATTTCCGATATGAAAATGATATTGCGAGCGTAGCTAGTACTACAAACGATGATTTAAATGTGTGGCACGAAAAATTGGCTCATCAAAACTTCGATTATGTGAAGAAAATACTTGCCACAAGGAAAATAAATGTGAAACAAACGTCTGCTCCAACCTGTGAAAGCTGCTTGAAGGGAAAAATTCATCGATTACCTTTTCATAACAGCGAAAATGGTACTTCTAAAGCATGTGAATTAATCCATGCGGACACGTGCGGTCCCATGGAGGAGGTATCTGTCGGCGGGTCGAGGTATTTCGTAGTGTTAAAGGACGACTTCTCAAATTATAGAAGTGTCTATTTCATTAAAAATAAGCATCAGGTGAAGAACTGCATAGAAGATTTCATTAATAAGGCGGAGATTTTAACTGGGAACAAAGTAAAATTGTTCAGAAGTGATAATGGGCTGGAATTTGTGAATAAAGAAGTGAGTGAAATGTTCTCAAAACGTGGCATAACACATCAAACTACAGTACCATATACTCCGGAACAAAACGGAAAGGCCGAAAGAGAGAACCGAACTTTGGTTGAAGCGGCAAGAACAATTTTACATGCAAAGAGTTTACCTAAGAAACTATGGGCAGAAGCGGTACATACTGCTGCATTTACTCTGAACAGAACGGGTAAGAGTAAAGTTGAAGGAAAAACACCATATGAGGTATGGACCAATAAAAGTTTCGATATTCAACAATTAAAAGTCTTCGGCACACCGGTGTATGTACACATTCCAAAAGAAAGACGAAGAAAATGGGATAGCAAAGGAGACAAGGGATTGATGGTCGGATATGGCGAAGATACCAAGGGTTACCGGATATACTTCCCACAGAAAAATACTGTAGAGACAAAGCGTGATATTGTTTTCTTAGAACAGAAACAAGAAGGAAGGGAAGAACCCCAAGTTACACTTGATTTGGAGAACGAGTTGAAACAAATAGTAGATAAAGTTGATGGAAACCAAGACTTACAAGAAACTCTGGTTAACATGAATGAAAGCTTAATAACTCAAAATGAATCTGGAAGTGAATATGAACCATGTACAAGTGAAGAAGAAAGCGTAATCACACCATTACAAAATGGAAATGAACGAAGCAAGCGTGTAAGGAAACAGACCGAATTTTATCAATGCAACAACATCTACAGCGAAGATGATAATCCAGTGACTTACAAGGAAGCAATGAAAAGAAAGGATGCTTGTAAATGGAGTGAAGCTATCAATAGAGAACTGGAGACACTGAAAGAGAACAACACTTGGGATTTATGTGAAGCACCAGCAAAAGAGAAAATAGTGAGTAGTAAATGGGTTTTTAAAGTAAAGACAATAAATAATGTTCAACAGTATAAAGCTAGATTAGTTGCCCGAGGGTTTGAACAGGATGATGTATTAGATCTGAATGACATCTATGCTCCAGTTGCAAAATTACCTACATTTAGACTTTTTGTTGCTATAGCAACCAAATTAAAATTGCCAATCTATCAAATGGACGTAACGGGAGCATTTTTGTATGGAGAAATAAATGAAAATGTATTTATTCGTTTGCCGGAAGGGGCTTATTCGGGTAATAATAATATTGCAAAATTAAACAAGTCTCTATATGGTCTGAAAAGTTCACCAAAATCCTGGAATAATAAATTTAATTCTATTATAACAGGAGAAGGCTTTGTTAGTTCAAAAAGTGATTCATGCTTGTACAAAAGGTGCAATGGTAAAGATAAAATGTTTGTTTTGCTATATGTTGATGACTTGTTAATATTTGGTACAAATGAGGAGAAAATTGTTCAGTTTAAAAGTGTCCTAAACAAAGAATTTAAGATGAAGGATCTAGGTTTAGTAACCAATTTTTTGGGTATAAATGTTAACCAAAATCTAGAAACGGGGATTACTGAATTAAGCCAAAGAAATTACCTAGAAAATGTACTTAAAAGGTTTAATATGGAAAACTGTAAACCTATGTCAACTCCTATTGACCCAAACTTTAATGTTAAAATACTTGAAAATTGTAATAAAAGTAATGATGAGAATATTGAAAAATATTGTAGAGAAGTTATAGGATGCCTTATGTATGCAGTGTCAAGTACTAGGCCTGATTTATGTTTTACTGTCTCAATGTTGAGCAGATTTCAAACATATTCAAATGATATGTTAGTAACTGCATTAAAAAGAGTCCTGCGGTATGTCAAGAATACACTAAATTATATGTTAGTTTTCAAGTGTGAAGATAATGTCCTAGAGGGATATTGTGATGCTGATTGGGGAGGTGATCTCAAAGACAGAAAGTCTACCACAGGCTATTTATTTAAGTTTTCCAATTGTTTGATTTCTTGGTGCTCGAAGAAACAAGTATCAGTCAGTCTGTCGTCAACTGAGGCTGAGTATGTTGCAGTGAGTATGGCAGGAAGCGAAGCCTGTTGGCTGATAAACTTGTTAAGTGATTTTGGTTACTCAAATGTATGTCCAGTAAGTATGTATTGTGACAACCAGTCAGCCATTTTTATTGCAGGCACAGACACTGTTAAGCGCCTCAAACATATTGATATACGATATCACTTCATAAAGGATTTGATTAAAGATAATAAGATCTGCCTTCATTATGTGAAAACTAGTGAACAACCAGCTGACATACTCACTAAGGCTTTAAGTCAAGAATTATTTGTAAGATGTTTAAATAAGTGTTGTATTCAAACTTAGAAATAAGATATAATTGTATCAGATAAGATATAAGATAGAACTGTATTACATTGAGAGGGGGTGTTAAAATATGGCAATGTAATAATTATTATTTGGTAACTTCAGTTTTAAGTTGTTGGCAACACTGTGTAGTGTTTTGTTTTTTCTAGTTGATAAATATATAACGGTCAACATTGTTGTATCAGTTTTGCTGTTAAAGTATAATAAAACATTTCGTTTATTAAAAGGCCTTTATTCATTAAACCTCAACACTAAATATTAAAATACTTGAAACATTACAATAAAATAAAAATACTGCATATATTTTAAATACTTGCCAATCCTGTGTGTGTGTTTATATGTATCTATAATGTATATATTTACGTATATTTATATGCATATACAGGGGATGGACAAAATAATATGAACACCATGCAATATAGTACAATTTGTTGCATGTTGGCAACACTGCTTCCGTGTAAATAATGTGACGCGTATATATTGCACAGTTTACGTGCCAAGTCGTGTAGGTTATATTTCAGTGTATTATACGCTTTGTTCTGCGACGGTTAAAACAAGCGATCGGTGAAATGTGTGATCTCTCAGACTTTGAAAGAGGGCAAATTGTTGGTGCTCGGTTAGCGGGAGCGTCTGTGACAAAAACAGCTGAATTGTTTAACGTTTCACGAGCGACAGTATCCACGGTTATGACAGCATACACAAAACATGGTAAAACATCATCGGCGAAGAGGAATAGTGGGCGAAACCCAAAGTTAACTGACAGAGACCAACGAACATTAAAAAGAATTGTGGCCAGACAGCATAAAACTACTGCGGCAAAAGTGACAGCAGAACTCAACTCACACTTGAGTAATACTTTTTCGACAAAAACAGTACGGCGAGTAATACTGTTTCAACAAAAACAGTACAGCGGGGAGCTCCACAAAGCTAACATTCATGGAAGGGCTGCAATTGCGAAACGGAAGCCAACGCTAAGCTGCGAAAGAAGTGGTGCCACGATCATAAAACCTGGACACTTGATGATTGGAAGAATGTGGTATGGTCCGATGAATCATCGTTTACATTGTTTCCTACAAACGGCCGGGTTTATGTATGGAGAACCCCAAAAGAAGCCTACGATCCGGACTGCCTGCTTCCTACAGTCAAGCATGGGGGAGGTTCCGTTATGATTTGGGCGGCTATATCGTGGTATTCAGCTGGTCCTCTCATTCACATCACTGGCCGGATTACTGCGAATGAATATCTCGACATCCTCAATGATGAAGTTCTTACTATGACGAGCATATTGCTGCCAAACACTGCCATATTCCAAGATGATAATGCGCCCATACACACAGCCAAAAAGGTTCAGTCTTGGTTTGAGGAGCATCAGAATATCATCAAACATCTTCGCCAGACCTCAACATAATTGAACCGTTATGGGGAGTTTTAGAGCAGATAATGAGGAGCAGATTTTCATCTCCAACATCATTGAAGCAATTGGCGGATGTTTTGGTACAAGAATGGGACAACATTCTGTTGGAAACTATTCAGACACTCTACGAATCTATTCCGCGAAGAATTGCAGCTGTTCTAAAAGCAAATGGTGGCCCAACACCATATTAATAAATAAATATTGTGTGTATGTCAGGTGTTCATATTATTTTGTCCATCCCCTGTATATGTATATAGGCTGTTCACGGTAAAGTGAGCACTTTTAAGGCCGTAGTTATTTTTTTCCTATCACCCATAAATTAAATATTATCATGTAAGTAATTAACATAACGTATATATTTCACCGGGCTCTAAAGTTAACGTCTAAGGATATAATATAATATATTTAGTGACTGTTATTCCAAATGAGAAGGCTTTAAAAAGTTCTCACTTTACTGTGAATAGCCTAGATATATATATATGTGTGTGTGTGTGTGTGTGTTTAAATATGTATATATATATATATAATGTGTGCGAATATGTTTATATGTATATATACATGTGTGTATGTATATGTATGTATATAAAGACACACACCAGTACCTGCTAATGAGTTTGTGTATGTGGAGCATAAAAATATATGGGTGGAAAATTAAAATGTGTTTTACGAATTTGTCCTCTTATTGGTATTTTTGAAAGTGTTTTTTTACACTATAAAATTTTCTGTATTCAAAATTATATTCATAGCAAAGCACAAGGTTTATGAATATGAGTGTGTGAATTGCAGCATTTGTTTATAATAAAAACAATTTTTTTACAGCTCCCAGTTTTACGTTTTCCTATATTTTACACCTAATTACTTTGGTTCCATTTACTGCTGATATTTGCTTAAACTTCCCTCGTTTTATAATTTCCTGCATTTTGCAACATTTTTCTGGTCTCTTGAAATGTGTAAAGAAAAGAGATTTTACAATATTTGTCGATTTTATACAGTCTTGAAATCACTGTTTTAAGTCATGTAATTTTATCTTCTAGATCAGTTGTCACCTGCTCCTACCACACCTGGTTCTTTAGATGATGATGATGATTTTTTGAGAGATAAGAAGAAGCAAAAACGTGGTGTTCTTCCAAAACTTGCTACAAGTGTGATGCGATCCTGGCTTTTTCAACATCTGGTGGTAATATTTCTTGTAGATCTTGCTTCCTAACTAATATTATAAATGCGAAAGTGTGTTTGTTTGTTTGTTTATTTGTTTGTTTTTTTTGTCCTTCTTTCATGTCGTAACGGATCATGATTTTTTGTACACAGATAGTTGGAGGGCCGGGAAGTGACATAGGCTATTTTTTATCCCGAAAACATATCTCATTCCCTCAGGACAAAATTTTTAGTAAAAATAGCGCTTGCTGTACAATGCTGCGTCAATGTAAGTTGTTAGTGTAGGACGACATTGCAATGGAGCAACGGATCAACATGATTTTTTGCACAGAGATAGTTGGAGGGTCGGGAAGTGACATAGGCTACTTTTTATCCCGAGAAAATATCTCATTCCCTCTGGGAAATTCTTATTGGAAAATGAAAAAGTACACAGACGGAATAACAATACGTCGCAACCGAGCAACAGATCAACGTAATTTCTTGCACAGAAATAGTTGGAGGGCTGAAAGATGATATTGGCTACTTTTTATCGTGAGAAAATATCTCAAAAAATTTACAAACAATAATAGTGAATCAATTTGGAAAAAAGTTTGCCGCCAGCGTGCTCTCTTGCAATACGCTGTCTAAACCGTTAAAGATGGAACAATATCATGTAGTAATGAATTGTGTAGAATAAAAAGACCTTAAAAAAACTCCGCGGTAGCATATATGTATCTATAACAGAGAAATACTAACAAGTGTTTTACCATTTAATTCACCAAGACGTTGAGTTTTATAATATATATGGAGTATAGAAGATTAACACTAAGTAAAATTCAACTTTATTTTTAAAAAAAAAAAACCTAAACAATAATTTTGTAGTCCACGTGAGCGGAGCCGTAGGCACAACTAGTATGATTTATATTTTTATGAAATCGGACCAAAAGCTATAAAATTTGAATTATTTATATTCTTTATAATATTGATACTGTTTGAATATATTTTAAATTACAACTTAAAAACATTACTTTTTTTATTACAGTTTTCAAATCTGCTAATGAAGCTGATGTTATCACATATGTATTTTAAAGTTTTTCTTTCATTTTTTGCAAAATACCAATTTTTTTGTGTTTCTTATAATTGTTAACCCGAGCTATCTTGTGACGTCATATTACAGATACCGTATACTAAATATATTTCAATATCCCGAAAATGATATTTATAAAAAAAATGTCAGATTTACAGCAAAAATTAAGCACATATTAAAAAATCATTAGGCATGAAAAATTTTACATATACAGTATGTATCAAAAACATCTATATATATATATATATTACTGTACAGATTTGTGAAATACTGTGGCTAAACAAAAATAAACTGTTATATTTATTGTCTGGCATGTAAACTATGTAATCTGAAAGAGTATAACATTCTGCTATTTATACAACACAAATAAAACACAGTTCTAATATTATTTGGCATAATTTTGATTCTTCATATGTCTTTGTGTAGTGCTGTACTATACTTGGAATGAAATTATTATTTTTATAATAAATGTTAGAATTTTTCATTGATATCAAATACTCTACATTTTTCGTACAGATTTATAGTAGCTTTCCGAAAAATCATAATTTATAATTCTTTATATTATTGTTTAGACTTATTCGAGATTGATAAAAATCTCTGCTTCTATCAGTTTATGTAAAAGAAATTGAACCACTGTAAAAAATGTGAGTTAGTGTCAGATAGTTTCTTCAATATATCTTGTGCGAGGTATGATACACACAAACGCAGGGTACAACGTACAGAGGAACTTTGCAGTCTACACAGTAATAACAGCTCTCTTGGCAGATGCTGTTGCCCTTAAAGTCACGTATCCTGCTACACAGGGTACGTTTTCTTGTTGGGTTGGCTTTCTTTTCAGTTGCTGGTATTTTCTCTGGAAAATTTCTCCCTGTCAGATGAAGGGAATGTGATGGTGTTCCTGGGCATCCTGGGATGGAAAGCTTATCAATGGGCAATATTTTTCAAATATCTGTTAAATTATTGTTAATCTGTACTGCAGTGGTGAATTTTTGCCGCCATTTTTAACAGTACAGAACATAGGAATTCCACAATGCTAGTTCCATCAGGTGGAAGAAAATCTTATAATATTTCTTGCCACGTTTCCTGGGAAGTGGTTAAGTCGATAGATGTTGATCAACCAAATTAACGCCCCTCATTGTATCGTAGTCAATAATCATCTTTGGTTTGGTTATAATTTTATTACCAGATTTTATGTCAACTGTGTCTGTGTTGTGGATGGGGCTTAGGAGGACTGCATCCTTTTTGTCTTTCCACCGCAGTGCTATCATTTTTCCTCTTTGAAAAGCTATTATTTTACCTCTTTTTAATTTTTTTGTTTTCATTTCAGTTGGCATTCCCTTTCTGTTGACCTTTACTATGCCATTCATGTCTGTTTTATGAGAGCTAAGAATGTCTGAAAGCTGTGGGGATGTATAAACTTTGTCTGTGGTAAGACAGTGCCCCTTATCCAAGAATGGCTTCAGAAGTGTCATCACAACTTTAGATGACATTGGAAGTTCTTTGAACTCACCATTCATTTTCATACAGTTCCCTGTGTATATCACTGTTGACAATATACAACTATTTTTTGACTCTCAAGACATAAACATCTTTATTCCAAACCTTGCTGTTTTTTTTTTTTAGAATGTATTGCACCCATTCTAATTTTCCCTTTTACAGTAATAAACATTCATCTATTGTGAGATATCTTTTGGGTGAATAAAGATCAGAAAATTCATTTTCTAGCTTCTGATAAACCTCCCATATTTTATTCAATTCTAGATTTGGATGGTTTTAAACACTGTACGTTTCATTATTTAAGAAATATAGGGATTATTCAGAAATCATGGCAACTATTGTTTGTCTCCCAAAAATGATCCAATACAGAGAATGTACTATGTACAGTTGAAAGTGTATGACAAGTATGTTGTAAAGGTGACACCATATGGGGTATGGATGCAGGAATGTCCGGCAAGGAACAAAAACAAATATGGCTGCTTGAAATAACTGTTTGATTGATTTATTCTCATACATCCTGTATACACTCATTTCAACAGGTACGTATCATACATGTATGAGCTGTTTAATATCCTTAAAAGTATTCTCTGAGGTCCACGGTTCGTTGCCAGCGATGAGGCAGACGGGAAATACCATCGGCTGCATGAGATCCGTCAATGAGCGCTACCTTTCGTCGAAATGCTGTGACAATGTCTTGTTTGTTGGCAAAGTGTTTACTACGCAATGGCCTCTTCACTTTGGAAATAAGATCGTAGTCACATGGACTAAGATCAAGAGAACACCTCCACTGTCATATGCCAAAATGATCATCAGCTTTGTGAGTGACTAGTTTTGTCGTACCTTGTGCACCTGTGGTGATCCAAGATGACGCCATTTATTGGAGTGTCGCTTCAATACGGGTTCGTATGCTCGTCTCCATGTTTTATCAATTGTAATTATACTGTTCAGTATGCCATTACCTTCATGGTGAAAGCGTTCCAAATTTATACATGTCTCCTATTGTGTCCACTTGTCTACCTTAGTTAAGTGATGTGGGACCCACTTGGTACAAATTGTCCGTACATTTATGTCCCGCCGTAGAATTTGGCGTACTGATGATATAGGAATACCTTTATGCTGGGCTTATTCCATAACAGTTTAGCAAGTAATGTAACACTGATCGACCACAGCCACTCGTATGTTCGACCACAGCCACTCGTATGTCATGGTCAGCTGACACAGCATGTCCACACTCTGCAAGGTAGGTCGGCTGTTGACTCTTCTCTATTTGAAGGCCTCTATCCACCTTGCCTCTGTATGATAGGGTATAACACGATTACCCAATGTTTCCTGTAGCTCTGCATGACATTCACGTGCGTTGCAGCTACAGTGTACGGCTATCTTGATGTGCTCATGCTGTTTGACTTTGGTTACATCCATTTTGTACCGCCGTCATCCAACAACTCATATTGGGAACATGCTTATAGCCGGATGGATGCACTCATATCCCATCTGATGGCAACAGCAGTTCAACATGGGGTGGCACACATTGACGAACCATAGCCAACCTCGGAGACTACTTTGAAGGATGTTAAACAGAGAGCATACGTACAATACATACCTGTACAAATGAGTATACTGTATATACGAGAATAAATCAATTAAACAGTTATTTCAACCAGCCATGTTTGTCTTTGTTCCCTACCGGACATCCTACATCCATTCCCCATGTGGTGTCCCCTTTACAATGTACTTGTCATATACTTTCAACTGTACATAGTACATTCCCTGTATTGGATCATTTTCGGTAGATAAACAATAGTTGCCACGACTTCTGAATCGGCCCTCGTAGATACTGTTTCAACTGCACAAAATGACAGTACAACATTGTTTTTGAAAAAAATAAAACTGTAACAGATACTATAGGATTTTTTTTAAAAATTAAAACTGTTTTCAGGCAATCTTACAATACTCTGCAAAATTGCTACAGCAAAAAAATAATAATTTCTTTGTATGTTGTGAGACAAAACACTTTTAACATTCCTGCTTCCTTGTTTTGGGTTTGATCAGCAAATCTCTTTGTTTCCCAAACAATAATTTCAGGTAAATAGTCATTGAAAAACAATTTGAATTATTGTACCAAATCATCACTTTCATCTATTTCAAATTGAGTTTATGGAATGCCTTGGAAATGATATCTTGGTGGTGCTGGTGGACAAGGCTGTTCAGTTGTGTCTATCTCATACCAGTGCTGCAAAACCAACCAGTCAACAGAACAATTAGAATATGAACTAAACTCACCTTCTTCTGAACAAGATGAATCAATGCCAGATTCTTCAGTCTCAAAGCTTCCTACTTCGCCCTCGCTGCTATCACATTACTATCCAGTTTTCAAGAGATATAAATAACTACAACTTCTAAAATCTTTAACTTTTACATAAAAAATTATTTGCAAGAAAAGTTACGAAAAACATAAATTATGATTATGAGTATACAAATCTACTTGCTCACAAAACATGAATTACTGTGCAAAATAGAATTTTTGTATTTAGAAGCAGTGCAGAAACAAGAAAATTTTCATCTGGCTGAATACGTGCCACACAATCTAGTGAACATAAGCGAAAACGTAACTATCTTGCTGGCTCAAGCAGTAGTTCGGAATGCATGCCACTTTGGGAGAGAAAGCAAATGTTGCTTAATCTAGCGAACACAAGTGAAAGCTCTAATAAGTCTTGGTGGCGCTATCAGTAGTATAGAAATGCTGTCACTACGCATGCTTTTCTAGAGTTAAAATAAGTAAATTAGCGATAAAAAAAATTTGGATCACATAACAAATTAACTCTGGATGGTATTTTTTAACTATAGGTTTTAACCCGAGTTATCTTGGGATAATCAGGGAATGGGTAATTATAGGGAGATGGTGTTTGTGTAACTACATTGGAGAGCCCAAAAATCTGGTATAGGTGTGTGTATGCAAATAACAGAGGTATGGAACCAATCAGAGTAATGCAATGCAGTCGACAGCGCCTATATAAGACAACAAGCATCTGGCAAGGCAAAGTTGCTAAATCGGTTACTGCTACTACAATGGCAGGTTATCAAGATTTAAGTGAATTTGAACGTGGTGTTATAGTCTGCGCACGAGAGATGCGAGTGTATGGTGAATATCGGGAATCCGGTAAAACATCAAATCTTCAACATCGCTGCAGCCGGGAAAAAATTGTGAACAAACGGGAAAAATGACTACTGACGAGAATCATTAAACGTGACACACATGCAACCCTTTCTCAAATTGGGGCAGATTTCAATGCAGTGGCATCAACAAGTGCCAGCGTACCAACTATTCAACGGACCATCATTGATATGGGATTTCGGAGCCAAAGGCCCACTCATGTACCATTGTTGACTGCACGACACAAAGCTTTACGCCTCGCCCGGACCCGCCAACACCGCCATTGGACTGTTGATGACTGGAAACATGTTGCCTGGTCTCACGAGTCTAATTTCCAATTATATCGGGCAGATGGATGTGTACGGGTATGGAGACATCCTCATGAATCCATGTACCTTACATGTCAACAGGAGACTGTTCAAGCTGGTGGAGGCTCTGTCATGGTATGGGGCGTGTGCAGTTGGCGTGAAATGGGACGCCTGATACGACTAGATATGACTCTGATAGGTGACAGATACGTAAGTATTCTGTCCTATCACCTGCACCCATTCATGTCCATTGCGCATTCCGACGGACATGGACAATTCCAGCAGGACAATGCGACACCCCACACATCGAGAGTTGCTAACGAGCAGCTCCAGGAACACTCTTCTTACTTTAGACACTTCCATTAGCCACCTAAATCACCAGACATGAACATTTTTGAGCATATCTGGGATGCCTTGCATCATGCTGTTCAGATGAGATCTCCACCTCCTGGCACTCCTATGGATTTGTGGACTGCCCTGCAGGATTCATGGTGTGAATTGCCTCCTGCATACCTTCAGACATTAGTCGAGTCCATGCCATGTCATCTTGCGGCACTTCTGCATGCTCGCGGGGGCCCTATACGATATTAGGAAGGTTTACCAGTTTTTTTGGCTCTTCAGTGTAGATAAAATGAGTAACAGATGAAAGGGCCAACTTACTAATGTATTAAAGGTAATTTTGTGAATATGTACGTGTAGTCCATTTCCCTTGTGAGTATAACATGTAAACATTGTTCATGTAAATGGAATGATGGTAATCCTTCAGAGCTGTAAATGTTATACAATTTAATAGAAGTATCACAAGTATACTTGAATTTATTGAAAATTTTGTCTTTAGGTTATTTATGCACAAAAAAGAAAAATGTTCTACCCATAGTATTTATGTCATTGTTTAATTGTTTATTATTTACTGTTTTTGACAAGTTATAATTCTTCCTAATCTTTTTACCAATGTTTCTGGCAGCTAGTTGACATTCTGTTCAAATTCATATTGTTGCCTTTAATCAAGTTACCTATATCAGTATCTAATTACTAATTTTTCTGTGACCCTATATTGCTGGTAGCATATATAATATTGTGTCAGTTAATTGTTTGAAGTCAGGTTCACTCCTATCTGCCTAAAACCATTCATTCAAATTTACTTTCTTTATAATTTGGAAACCACTTAAACACAAAAAAGTTAACATTTTAGTCTTTAAATTTTTTCTTCATCTGGACTACTCTATTCTTCTACATATGGAAAAATTCTTCACCATTAATGATGATTTCAGGTTTCTCAGATAACCATACCTTGGAAATTTTGTATTCTGCATCCAGAATAGTATTTTTTTTTCCCAAAATCCTGTCATGTCATTATTTGCAAGAGCATTCAGAAGGTCGGTTTTGTAATGATGTTAGATAAACACAAAATTCATCTTGACACATGAACAAAAGGAATAATATGGGTCAGCAGAAATAAGACCGTTGTATAATTTAATGACAGTCTCTTTGGGATGAAAAGGAGCATTGCAGTTTTTTCTAAGAAGGAACTTATGCTATGAACAATTTTCAAAGAGGTCTCTATTTATCAAACATTCTTTTTCATTGCAATAATTTAGAGTAAGATTCATTATACCCATACAATTTAATGTTCTGGCAGTTTTTCTTTACCAGTCACTAAGATATAAGTTTTTGGCTACCAGATCCACTATCACAAAAAAATTAATTTTGCTGTTCTGTGAATGATTTTCATTACAGGCAGGCTTTTATTTTTGAGATGCAGTGATGTTTGACAAAATAATATTTCTGGTAAAGTCCTCTCTCTTGTGCATTACATTTTGATATGGTGTTAAACTTTCTTAATCAATGAACTTTTGAATAATATATGTTTGTAAATATTTATAGGCACCCAGATAATAAATAAATTGCATTCCAATCCTATAACTTCATTGAAAAACTTGACTTTCTCAGAACACAGGGATCCTGATAAGGTGGTCATTTGGTTAATTTATTGTTGAACCAGTGAAGCACAGCCACATTTAATTGTACTTAGGAAGATTTTTCAAGCTCTTGTGTTTTGAAATTGTGGCACGTGGCACCATCACAATTTATGGTGGATGTCATATACCTTGTTTTTTTATGTCTGACAGTCTGCACATCTATACCATACTTGCTAATGCAACCTTTATCTAGCTTTTAAGTTAATTTTAACTTCCTGTCAAAACCAATCTTTTAAGCTTCAAAGATATGTTTCAGACTTTTACCGATCCACATGAGGGGGGGTGGCACATGTGTAAATAAAGTAATATTGGTAAGTGTTTCGTTATTTACTTTGTTGGTAATGACACAGGGAAGTATGACTAACCTGCAAAATAGATGATCGACATGCAAATAATTCGGAACTAACTTTATTTGTGCATTTTATTCCTAATTAGCGTACATACCATCTATAATTTCACCTAAAATTTTAAAGCCATTTACATAATGGTTTGCTTTGTCATACAGCTATACACAAAATTATGTTATATTATCATTCTTGTTACTTATGGTATACTTTAGACTAAGTATTTTAGAAATGAAAAATTATTTGAAATTATTTTTTTTAATATAGTTTTAAAATGCTTAAATTGAGTAAGTTTATATTCTTGAGAAATGCATTGATTTTATTTTTGAAGAATGGCAAGGCAAGTAAACTATATGGCATTATAAAATGACTGTGTCCATTGCCAAATATAAGTAAAAAAAATTAATGAATAAAAGATACCATAAACAATAAAACTGATCTTGGACAGGCGTCCAGGAGGAGGCCAGGTTTCACTTTTCTTGATGGATTATCCTCAGGTAAATAGGATAGGCATTTTCAAATAGGAGGAGAGTTTGTGCAGTTATCGTCCCAGGGCACCGGTAGCTATAGAGCATTAATTTGAAGTGGAGCCGTGGGCCATCAGCCCAGTATGGCCTTCCTGGAGCATCCTCTTGATGGTATTGCAGGTGATGGGGTTATTAATTCATTATGTCTGCCTATGAGAAGTGTGAGCCATTCCCAACACGTCTGGCCCAAAGTGAGGTTGTTCAGAGGCGCCACCTTACACATCTAGAGATGTAGAATTTAGTTAAGTATAGCATCAGTAATTTAGGCAGTGAAAATTTGCTGCAAGATGGTACAGTGCCCAACATAGCTGAGACACTGCTAAAACGAAATGACAACACGCAGGTTCACTTACATATTCATTCCACAATGCGCACTGCATACAAGCAAAGTAAATGAGCGTGGCACTAAAGCCTGCAGTAGCCCTTTCAGTACAACAATGACAGCCTATGACCGACAAATAATTAAAATTGTAATAATACTTACAGGGTGTAAAATTCTGTGAAAGATGGGGAGAAAAAGCTTTCTGAGTGTTAACAATAACAAAGTTCCAGAATAATTATGGAACTATGGTAAACTAATGGTAGGTTCAAGATATGATGATATGATGAAGTGTCCAGAAAGGGCCGGGTAGCTCTGCTTCCCCCGGTCATGTCCAAAGCCAGACCGTAACTGAAATCATGGTTACATCCTGGGCTGGAAGTACGAGGGTAAGTCAAAAAGTAATTTTCCCTATTTTATTATTTAGAAACAAAGAATTTTAGCTTGCAGCAACGCATGTATTCAGTAGTTTGTATTTCCACAGACAGTGCATAGATGCACAAGTTGGTAGAACAGAATATGGGTGCAACTAAAGTTGCAAAATGGTGAAGGTACTGAGCTAGTGGTCACAGGAGGAGGTGCACACGGTCATCCGTTTTCTATAAGCAGAAAACAAGGAACCCTGTCAGCATTAATATCAATATGAGGATTGTTGTTTATATATATATATAGAGAGAGAGAGACAGCGAGATAAAAGAGATTCTCTCTCTCTCTCTCTCTCTCTCTCTGTGTGTCTGTCGTCTGTCCAACAAGTACAGAAATGGTGCCATAAATTTGCAGATAGTCATACGAATATGAAAGACAAAGAGCGGAGTGGCCATCCATCAACAGCAGTTACAGTTGTTAATGACAAAGATGAAATGGTTTGGGCAAATAGATATGTGATGCTGAAATAGTTAAGAGGTGCACTTTAATCTTTCACGTGACAATGTGTGTGATGTAGTCCGTGAATGTTTTGGTTACCAGAAAAAGTGTGCCAAGTGGGTTCGCAAACAACTGTCCGACCAACAAAAGTTTGAAAGAATGGCCATCTAACCAACCAGCCTGCAGTGTTATGCCACTGAGGGTGATGCCTTTTTGTTGCACATCATCACAGGTGATGTGACGTGGGTGCACCGCTTTGATACAGACATGAAAATGGAAAGCATGGAATCATGCCAAGTCACCAACACGCAAAATGTTTAAGATTGTTGCAAACACTAGGAAAGTGATTGCAACCATCTTTTGGGATATTCATGGAGTGCTCCTTGTTGATTTCATGGAGCGAAGTGCAACTGTGAATGCAGGTACGTATCAGGAGACATTAAGGCATCTTAAGGATGCTATTCTACATTGACGACTTGGTCTTCTTGCACGACGAGTGGAGTTGTTGCATGATGTCAGGCCTCATGTTGCCAACAGAACAACAGCCCAACTGCACACCTGGAATTGGCAATGTGCTTTCCCTATCCACCATATAGTCTGGACTTGGCACCTTTGGTCGAGCATTGACGTACTTATAAGTATCAATATATCGTTATATCGATAAATATTGATATATTGATTGTATCAATATAACAGTATATTGATACTCATAAGTAAGTCAATGCTCATTACTTATCAATAATTATTGATATATTGTTGTTATATAGATAGATCTGTTGCTAGGTTGCGACTTTACATTGTTGACATTGTGTTATTGACTAAGGCGCTTCCTGACACAAAAACATGGTAAAAATGAGCATTTTGCAGATTTTAGTACCTTTGCAGGTAATACAGATAAAAAAGAAAGGTGTAAAAACACTTGTGGGAATGAAAGGAAGGTTTATAAAAAAACAGAATGAAAATTGGTTGATTTTTTTGGAAGTTACACACGTCCGAACCAACGGACACAAGGTTTTTATATATATAGATTAATAATACAATATGCAAACAATGTTATTGTGGATATTCAATTAAATTAGGTTTTTGTATATTTATTGATTGAAACATACATAAATCCTATGGGAGGAATGGTAAACCACTAAGTATTTTACATATAAGCATTATACTAATGCATACAAAGTTTTCCATTAATATTTTTTTACCTCATAATTTACATATAAATTATAAACAAATGGTCTGGAAAAAAGACCATGACATAAGCATCCAAAATAATTTTTTTTTTTCTTTAAGCAAGACAGCATGCAACTAAATAAATAAGAGGATATGGCTTTCCTGAATTTGAAGAACAGCTAGCAGATCAACAACCATGGCGAAACATCACTGCCATGAAGCTGGTAACCAAGTCAACAACCATGGTGAAACACTGTTGCCATGAGGCTGGGTTGGATATCAGCAAGGCATTTCGAGCAGCAAGATGCCGGAATATGTAGTTATCAAGCCATGTATGAAAGGTGCACTGCACTACAAATAAAAAAAATCCACCCAAAATAACAAACAGGAGAAAATTAAACATGTGATTCACTCATGAAATAAAAAAACAAGTAAAATACACTCACTACAGGCAGTGATGCAAAATCTTGTGACATAATTAGTAGAAAATAGGACTACGTAACAATTACGTGACTTCACGTAATAATACTTAGAATAGAAAAAAAAAAGATCACGTGAGCATTAAAGAACTGTACACGACTCAACAATTTTGTCCGCATGGCAGATTCGATACAATTGATTGGCCATGTGGTGGTTCCGAATTACATTGGAGATTAATGCTAACAACATATTTAAATTTCCTTTTTACGTTATATAAATTACATTAATTTTATTTGGTAGAACAAATTTTCCTTTTTTAATAATTAATGTTTCATAGCAAGACAAAATTTTAACACAGATGCTAAAGTGACATCTATTGTGGCACAAAACATTTGACTAAATTATAGAAGAGTTTCACTGAAAAGGATGTTTATAAAACAGTAACATTAAATTCTTAATTATAATTAACCCAACGTTTTATGTTTTCAGACAGCAATGATTAACAGTTTAGTAAAATTATTGACAATTAACAGAAGAATGTGAAAAATAAATAACAGGGACAAACGACAGGGCTTTGAAATAAATATTGCTGAAAAGTAAATTAAGTTTCAGCAAGACGTGCCTCCAAAAAAATGCCCAATCTGGGTGTCATTCATTATGCTCCGCCACTGCCTTTGCCTTGAAGGGAGGAGGAAGTGAGGAGAACTGAGTGCTTGTAGGGGTCACAAATGGTTCCATGCACGCAGTCGTGCTTCCAAGTCAAGCAGACGTTAACTGACGGGGCATCTAGCCGACCACAGTTCCCATTTCACTACTATGTCACATCACTTCCCATAACCGTCAGGTATGTCCTCATGGTACACAGCCCACACTATGCATACAAAAACCCCTTCTGCACCAGCATAGAGAAAAGTAGGCATTGTCCTCCACGTAGGTGCACAAAAATTCTCAGGGTGACAGAACACCATCATAGCACACTCACCAATTTGCTGGTGTGTGTGTGCACACACGAGTGCATGCATGTGTATGTGTGTGTAAAAACCCATCATCTATTCATACATGCAGTCTTTGGCAAAAAGTTATCTATAGAACAGTTTGATATATTTTAATGGAATGTTATACGTAAAAACTGCCTTAATGCTGGTTATTGTGCTGCCTTCTACCCTTCAAAGTTATCTTGTTATGCATGTCAATCTCACCACAGCATGTTACTGTAATTTGATGCTGCTCCAGAGCAAACTGAACCTTTAAAGCATAAATCTCATGAGGTAATAATTGCAGATGATGCCCTTGAATCTTCTGAGCTAGAGATTGCAGATGCATCACTGGAGCTTACGTCTGATAAACCACCACTTACATCTCTTCATGGTCAGGTTCAAGCAACTATGGTGCTCGGAACTGCAGGATCCTATTGGAAATTATCAGACTGAGTGCTCTTGAACTTTGTGAGTCCGGCTAGCTTCATGACTGAAAACTGCGTGCACAGACTAGGTTTATTACATGAATTAATTTTGCTGCCAATCTAGGGACATTGTTGGGCTAATGCGAATGTGGCCAAGAGTGTTATTAGTTTTACTCTGCATCTGTTTGGCTAGTCTACCTAGATTTTTCAACTGGATGCATTTGTGTTGCCACACGTCACTGGTGACCTACCTAATGCTTTGTTGTAAATGTTTAGATGGGACCACATTGTTAACATGCATTCAGCTAATATTTATTTGCCATGTTTCCAGCCCTATTGGCTTATGGATTGGAGCATGTTTTGTTTTTCTCATTGCTGACTGGCAAAAGAATGTTAGCAGAAAATTGATCCCCAATAACTGTTGAGACTGTCCTAGGTTTAGAATTGAAGTGAATGATCCAGATTGCACCTTCTGAAGTGACTTAATTTATTTTATATTTTATTTTATTTTATTTTGTATGTCAACAACTCAATGGCCTCAAAAGGCATACGCAAAGTTATGAACTAAAATTAATATACTAACAAAAACAATTTTTTAACATAAAGCATATACAGTACATACATATGTACACTTAAACTGAGATCTACTCTCAAAAGAGTGCTTGTGTGGAACATTCTGTGAACCAGCTGTCTGTTTAAGGTAGGTGTCTGCATCTGTAATAAATAGAAAGACTACGATATTGTCACCTCATGAGAGGTGAGGGGGCATAAACTCTTCTAGACTGACAAGTGAAAAATAGGTTCAAGAGCAGAGAACACTTACAAATTTTAGTTTAGCTGTAGAGTGACCCGGTGATTGGCAGAGAGAGGGTTCTTATAATTGTGCAAGTTAGTGGCAATAGAAAAAAATCTCTACAAAGCCCTACCAGTTATTTTATTAACTCTTCTCGTAACATCCCTTGTCTGTCTCTACTTTCAAAAAGAAAGAATTTAAGTCATAAAAATGTAAGGATTAAAGCGTGGCTGCTATAAGAACAAATGAAAACACTTGATGTTCTTAACAACAATTCTATACATTCATTTATAATCCGCATGCACAGTCTACAATAAAAATTCAGAATAAATCCTCTACATTAAAAAGCATAGATTATTATTATTATTACATGAAATGAATTAATTTTATGAGCTAGGCGTCAATGAGTTTTATAACTTACAGTTTGTAGTCAAAGTAGCAGGCACCAATTACAAAACAACAGACCATCTCGTAAAGCCTAATGATCATATGCAACTAAGATCAAGATTAAAAGACTCCTCTAAATAAAAATCAGTCCGTGAAGTACTCACATTTTGCTTCAAACGAGGACTTCGTGGCGTAGAAGTTTCTATACCTATCGATCACATCTTGTTTCGCTCCCAACTTTTCATGCCGCATGCCCAGCACCCTCTCCCGGCCTTCTTCCTACTCTGCTAGCTTTTAGTTCTAGCGATGGCCGTGGGATTATGCCATGACTTCCAGCAGCTTCAACAAGCCAGCTAACCCAGTTACCCACTATTGCATACCTATCGAGAAGTTTCAAATTTCAAACTAGCAAATAGCTTGCATTCCACATGTGGGTATTAGGACACGGATTGAAACAGCTTTACACAACCAAATGCATGCAACTGGGCAAGGAGTTGTCGCAATATACTGGTACTGACCCACAAAACACAGTATGGAGACCATTCTGAAATTTCAAGTCAAAAGCTGTTACAGAAAAAAAAGTTAACATCCCAGAAATGCTAACTTTTCAAATAAAGCAAAAAAAAATTATTTTTTAATACTTGAAATGTACCATAGCGACAATATGTCTATGATATTACATTTTAGTTTTGAATTTCTTTTTGATGAAATTTAAATAATCTAAAGTTTTGTTGAAGCTTCCAGCAAATACACATATCATATCATAAACTCCCGGACAATAAAAATCGCACATGCAGAAGGATGCATTGAATGGTACTGAAAATTTATACAGGTACTGATACAGATGAGTAATGTACACAATCACAAAAGTAGAGCAGCAATATAATTACATATAGTTCTGTGGTACACCATCTGGTCATCTTTAATAGTGTGTCGCACCCCCTCACACTGCAGTATGGTCTGGCATAGAGTGCAGCAGATGTCAGATGTTGTCCTAAGGCAGATGAGCCCACAGTTGTTGGATGGTGTGTTCCAAATCCTGGATACTGTGCCATGGCGGCACCTGGCATTTTAACTGGCCCCACACATGCTCGATTGGGGATTTGTCAGATGAGCAGGCAGGCCATGGTAGTGTTAAGACATAATGGAGGCTATCCTGGGTGATCCATGTGTAGTTGGGCGTTATTCTGCTGGAATATCGCACCTGGAATCCTGGCCAGGAATGGGAGCAGATGGGGAAGTAGGATCTCGTCCACGTACTGCTGGGCCATCAATGTTCCCCATAACACAATGAGAGCGGATCGGCTATCATATGCTTTGGCTCCCCAGACCATAATGCCTGCCGTAGGGGAAGTGTACTGCTCAATAGCAAGGTTGGAATTTTGGCATTCACCAGGGACCCTCCACAACCAGGCACGATGATCTTCAGTCCCCACTATGAAGCGGCATTCATCACACAAACACCACACATCGCCTCTGTGGTGTTCCACATTTCTCTGGCCTGGCACCACTGGAAACAGATCCGCTACTGTTGCAGAGTTAATAGCAGCATAGCATATTTGTCTTCACAAGGTGTCGGGAAATGGTTCGTCAGCACACAGGAGCCCCAACACTGGCCAGTATCATGGACCAGGTCACCATGGGATCCCTCCACGCCTGGTGTACAAACTGTCAATCCTCATGAACTGGTAGTCAACTTAGTCTGTCTTGAGCTGATTCTCCATGTGTGAGTGCCTTCACGTATCCACTTCACCCAACAGCATTGGACACTGTGGTTCAAACTATCCACATGGTGGGTTATATGGCGATAAGACTACCCTGCAGTTTTCAGCCCCATTATAAGTCCTCTCTCAATGTCCTTAATTCTGTAAAGTTACGTATTTGCCGTCTTCCCTGCATTCTTCTTTACGCTGTATACTTTCATGGTATTGTCTGGTGTTTCTTGCATTAATGCAGTTTTGACTACACGCCAGTGTTTATGACTTTTGGTCAGTGCTTGCAGCATCACTGTAGGGTGTGAGGTAAAATGCAAATGCAACAACATGGGGCAGTGTGCAAACCTGTCCGTACTTTCGCTATTTACATCATTTTGTGTTTTTCACATGATTTCTTGGATATGTTGATAAATTTTAACTTGCCTCTTTCCTAACTTAGAAAATTTTGTCTCTGTTAATGAATTCCAAATTGCTGAACAATAATCTTATTTAGAGAAGATGAAGTAATCGTAAAGGCACATTATTGGATCTGGTCTTGTGATTGGGTAAGCAATGTCTTTTATAAAGCTGGTAATTTTAGATGCAGTGACTGCTAGATGATCTGTGTCCATTATAAAATAATTAATTGTCTCCAAGTACTTGTAAGTGTTATTTTACAAGAGAGAGAAAGAGATAGAGAGATGATCACTTTCAGTACTTACTGGTACTTCTAAACCCTCCAGAGGTTTTTCTGACCTTGTTACTACTTGCTGATATGAGGCAGATACCTTAAACCACCGGTTTATCCTATAGCAACATAGTGCGGTGTCTACTACATGTGATCTAGGCTCAGGTCCTACCTGCTATATTTTATCATACATTCTCAAGTCCGTGATCCATACTGGATCCCCGTCATTCATGTCTACAAGAGATTTTACTGTATGCCTCTTGTTGTAATTCCCTGGCTGCTTTTTCCCTTTCCTGTCTTCCCTTTCCTGCACCATCATTTGATCAACTTGTTTTAACAATTTTGGTGGTAGCAAAGGAAGAAAGGGCCTTATTCTGCTGTTCATAAGGAGTTCAGCTGGGCTGAATCTATTATCAAGTGGTGTATTGCGATACGCTAGTAGTGTAGAAGATAAAGCCTCATTATTTTTTATTAATTGTTTTGCCACTTTAACTGCTGCTTCCACCCCTCCATTTGATTGATGATAATGTGGTGAAGAAGTCACAACCCTAAAGTTATATTCCTTTGCAAATCTCTTAAATCGAGAGTAGAGGAATTGTGAACCACTATCTGCCCTTAATAGTTCTAGAATACCGAACCAGGCAAAAACTGCTTTTAGTTGTCATATAACAACTTCATCTGACAAAGATATAATTTGTGAGATTTCAAAAAAATCTGTAGAAGTAGTCTGTGATGATGATGATGATGATGATGATGTACAATTTGCAATGTTTGAAAAAATCACAACCCCCTACCTTTTCCCAAGGGCATCCAGGAAACTGTTCTTTTAGGTATGTTTCTTTGGGATTTGTTCTTTCTTTCACACACTGCGGACAACTACGTATTACATTTTCTAATTGGGATGACAGTCCTATCCACCAAACTGCCAGTTTAGCTCTTTCACTACACTTAACAATCCCTTGGTGTCCTATGTGGATGAACTGTAAGAACTTCAGCTGTAAACAAGGTGGGATGATGTGATCCTAGTCCCTTTCAACAAAAGACCTTCATCAAAGTAAATGTCATGTCTGAATTGATAATATGGATGCAAGTCCTCTAGAGCCTCACTCTTGGGAACCCAAGGGCCCAAAGAATACTCCTTCAATTTCTGACATGTAGGATCCTGTTCCGGTTCTGCCTATATAAGAGAAAGAAACTTACTGTAATGGAATATGTCGAAATATTTTGATGCACAAATGCTTCTACTTCCTGAGTTAGCTCTAAATCCCCCTGTTTTGTAACCTGAGAAGAAGGTTTTAGAGATAATGCATCTGCAATAATCAACTCTTTCCCTGGAACATACTTTACTGTATAATCACACTTCATTATCCTTATACAGAACCTTTGAAGGCGGGGAGATAATTAATCTATAGGTTTTGACTATAATTCCTGTAGCAAGGGTTTGTGATCTATTTCAAATATTACATGTAAACGTAAGATATACTGTTGAAATTTTTCAGCAGCCCAAGCTAAGGCCAAAGCCTCTTTCTCAATGTGGGAGTATCTCTTCTCTGTAGGTGTAAGTGTTCTTAAACCATATGCTACAATTTTCCGAGTACCTTCCTTTTGCTGCATAATGCAGAACCCTAGACCAAATGAGCTAGCATCTGCACTTACCAGTATTTGCAGCTCTGGATCAAAAAAATGCAAGACTAAGTGTCTGTTAAAGCAGCCCTTTAATGTTCGCAAAAGCTTTAGTTTGAACTGGCCCCCAAGCAAATTCTGTATCTTTCTTGAGGAGGGAAAACAAGGGTTCCAATACATCCGATTTACTGGGAAGGAACTGAGATGAGAAATTGACTAAGTCCAAAAACTGCTGAAGTTCGCTTGTTGACATAGCCTGAGGAGGAAATTTCACTGTTGCTTCAACTCTTTCTGGGTCCACTGATATACTTCCTGAGGTCGGTATGTAGCCCAAGTAGCCGACAGATGTTACCCCAAACACACTTTTACTTTTGTTGATAGTAATACCCCCAGTTTCTAGTCTGCACAGAATTATCCTCAGTGTAGAATCATTCTCTGAAATTGTAGATGCTTAAACAAGAAGATCATCCAAATGAAATATAACCCCTGGAATGTTCTCCAGAATGAGGAAAATTTTGTTCAAAAAGTACTCTGGTGCACATGAAGTGCCAAATGGTGTGATAAAAGTAGTCAGTATTTGGCTCTCCTTGGGTAGCTCTATTTGATAGAAACCCAAATTGGCATCTAATTTTAAGAAATACTTTACTCCTTTGAGCAGAGTAATATTTTATTATTTCATGAAACTTTACAAAATGTAAGCACGTAACTGGCATTTGATTCTGCAAAATATTCATAAGAACGAGCATTTAGATAAAAGAACAATAATTGCTGCTCAAGAATCAATAATACAATGATTAAAAAAGCACGATAAAGTAAAGAACAAATTCTGCATACGTGACACGCACCCAGGTTGGACTGCACAAAGGTGCCCGCACCGGAATAATTAAAAATAGACAATTAAAACGTTATGAAAAACAATTGATGCGAGGGAGTGCTCTGATGGAGCCTAACCAAAGTCCCTCGCAAATTAAAAAATACACAAACACGCTAAAATATTAAAATATTTGTAACATGCCATTAATTGAAAACTCAAACCATGATTATTAAAAGAGACTTGCAGGCAGGTGGGTAAATACTTGCATTCAAAAAGACATGAAGAAAAAGGCAGTGTGGTTCATGACCCTCGCAGACACGCTCAACATCAAAGCCACGGGCTAACACTTAAACACTTTTAAAAAGTAAGAATCACAAAACAAATAAACTCTACGAACTGTCACTGCACTGAGTAAGTTAAACCTGAACATTAAATTTTGAAGGGGCACCAAAAGGTAATTTTGAATACTACAGACAGCAAATGATCACCACAAATCTAACTAGCTAGCTCGCACTACAGATTAAAAACCTACACACAAAATTACTAAAAACCATTTAAAATCTCAACCGACCTGCAATGTCTATCACTCAATTACATTAACAGTATGGAGAAAAGAATTTATGAAAGCTATCTGACCATACTCAATGAGCTGCCAATGAACAATTAAAAAGGATAAGCGCCGGTATAAAATTATGATAGCGGAGAGAGGGGAAACAGCTGACTAATGCACATGCACAGAGGGAAGGGAACACAAGGAGAAGGGTTAGGGATACCGAAGTCGTAACCAAACTGAGTGGCGGGAAGTTAAAAAAAACATGAGCACGGGAATGCGATCCTCGCAATCTCCTCCCAAAAAAAGAACTAGTGCCCTGGATATATTGTCGAAGTCGGAGTCCATACAGTTCCAAAAACACACGTATAAAGGTTAGAAAACACTGTAGAAATTACAGTACAAGTATTCTTGAAGAGAAGGTTCAAGTAAAGTTTTAGCAGACTTGAAGACACAATCAAAAGTATAGATTAACAATGAAGAAAATTGACAAATAGTTACCAAACAATCACTAACAATACACATATTTCTCATAGCTGTCCAAATAGTTACAAATTTTCCAAACCTTGAAGTCAGCTCTTCTTGATGAAACTCCAACGTTTTAAGTCCCAAGTCCCTGGGGACAATTAGAAGAAAATAGCGGATCCCAGTGCTAGACGAAGTCCAGTCTACACTGCGCAACTAGCACCTGGTGGACAAGCATCTTTTCTGGCACCAATATGGGGAGAGACGCCTCTGTGAGATCGCAACCGCAAGCTCAACTCGGTCCAGAATCAGGTGGAAGCAAGTGGAAGATGGCAAGCCCACACTCAATGTCGATCTGGACCACGGGCGGAAAAAAATCAAAGGAACCGAAAGGTGTCGGTACGGGAAAGAAAAAATCAAAACCAAGGAACAAACAAGGGATAGGATACATGCGAATAGCCAATTACAAAAACAACCAAAGACCATCAGAATAATTAAACAACAAAATTACTGCCTGGGCAGATATCTCTTAAGATGGGACACATGAACTTTTCTAAATTCACAGTGAGAACCGGGCACAGTATGCATAACTGTATTTGGGCCAAGGAATTTGGAAATAGAAAATGGCCTGATGAACTTAGGAATAAACTTAGACCCAATATCCTTCGCACTGTCGGCCAACACAAAATTTTTACACAATACTAAATTGCCAACAGAAAAAACCACGGCTAATCTATTTTTATCCAAGCAAGCTGCCACCTCGCGCTTTGCCGCATCGAGACATAAGGCCACGTCGTCAAGGAGACGATCTTGGGCAGCAGCATCCAAGGAAGGAGGGACAGGGATATTCTAGACCTTTAAAAGAGGGTGACTGAGATGACGGCCAAGGAACGGTATGTGGAATCGTGCACCACACTGTTAAAACTGACACTTATGAAATCCAAATCACGATCCCAAAGTGTATGATCTTGGTTGTAGAAAATAGTTAAGTATGCCTTAATATTCTATTTAAAGCGCTCTACCTGGTTTCTCCTAGGAAATTAAGGGCTAGACGTATAATATTTAATTGCACAATGGAAGCACGTCTTTAAAATAGGTTGATTGGAAATAGCAGGCATTATCCGTCACTATCTCCGCAATAGCACCAAAAATTTTCCATACATTCTCTGAAAGAG
Organism: Clitarchus hookeri; assembly: GCA_002778355.1. Lineage (NCBI taxonomy): Eukaryota > Metazoa > Arthropoda > Insecta > Phasmatodea > Phasmatidae > Clitarchus > Clitarchus hookeri. Next base: position 2,399,574 of record NQII01000002.1, read on the forward strand.
CTTTAACAATAGTGCTAGCCTTCATGTTTCTAAGCGGCAACAACATTACAAACTTATAAAAGGTGTCCAGCACATTCAACAGACAAACATTGCCTTTCTTAGAACAAACTTAAAGGCCCAAAAATTTCCAGATGCACCATATGCCAAGGGCACTCAGGCACTTTAACTTTTGCTTGTCCGAAAATTGTTTGCACAGCCTGCTTGTACCGCTGGCAATCGTGACAAGAGCATACATACTGAGCTATATATGCATTCAATCTGGTCAAAATTCGCAGATATTTTTTAAAGGTTTTATTTATACCTAAATGACCACTATACAGAGAGTCATGAAAGTATTTCAATGCTATGGACTGCAAGGCCTCCAGAATCACTTACTTTCTGGCCCACCCAGTTTTGCCTGTAAAATAAATTAGATCATCTATAATTATAATGGACATTGTACTCCCGCAGCAATATCTGTTTTGATTTGTCAACACCACATGTCAGAAGCCTGCACCTGATGAATATGTTTGAAGAATTGTGGGAAATCCTGTATAATAATAAGAGAGGCAGGTTTGTCAGCCTCAACCGATTCAAAATCATAGAGTCAAACATCTGTGACAATGCATCCGCGACAAGGTTATCCACACCACGAACATGACGCACTTTAAACCTGAAATGCGATAAACGAAGTACCCAATGACCAAGTTTACCCAGTTGTTGAGGGTGATTCAGGACCCAACTTAAAGCCCGGTTGTCCATGAACGGGTCGCATTCATCATGTTCTATATAAGATGAAAATTTCTCCATCCCAAATAAACATGCGAGTGTCTCCTCCTATATTCCGAGGTGACGTTCAGATTTAGTCAATCATCTACTCGCAAAGGCTACTGGTACGATGTGCCCCTCTACCCACTGGCCCAACACTGCCCTTAATGGCCAGCGATGAGGCATCTACTACCTGCACTACGAAGCTGCGAGAAAAATCCCGAAGCTTTAGTACGTTGATGGGGGGGGCTTAGTATTTTCTTCAACACTACAAATGCCGGCACCTGTTCAGGACCCCAACAGGACTCCATCTCTACTTTTTTCTTTGCGTTGATTAAGTGGAGCAGCAATCTCCGAATAACACTGTATGAACTAGCATAGTATCCCATCAATCGTAAAAACTCTTGCACTCCCTTCAGGGTGCTTGGGCAGGGGAAATTAACAATCAGAGCCACACGATCAAGATCTAACAACAGCTTCCCTTCAAAAAATAACATAACCTAAGAACTTTACTTGATTAGCCACTAAGGTGACCTTGTCCGGATTTACAGTCAATCCAACCTCCCTATACCATTCCAAAACCTGACGAAAGTGGACCATATGAAAATCAACATCCTCACTATACACAATTACGTTATTAAAATTGAATATTTATTTAAAATCAGATGGCACATGGTCCAGCACATGCGATAACGCGTGGCTCCCGAAATTTGCACCCATGGGAACCCTAGTGAATTCGTATTGGTTCCAAAGCATACGAAAAGTGGTATACTTTCTATAAGAGGATCTAACATACATTAGTGGAAACTGTTGTTCAGGTCAAGCGCAGGATACACTTTCGCACAACCCAATTGCTGCAACGCACAATCTACTGTAGGGAGGGGAAAGGAGTCCTTGTGGATTTTTTGTTTAATCAAGGAATGATTTACCACAAGTCTATATTTCACACTGTCCTGTTTCTTAACTAAGAAGCCTGGCAAACAATGTTCTGACGTAGATGGTATGATCACTCCAACCTACAATAACTTCTGGACTATCTCTGAAGAGGCCTGTAGCTTTGGCGGGGACAGCAGAAACAACAATCACAGACTGGCATATCATCAACTAGGGCAAACTTGTATGGCAAAACATTGCATTTCCCTATTTTTGCAGTAATAACATTGCTAAATTCCTTGCATAACTGGCTCAAGCATTCAGGTAAATTAACTGGCAAACTGAAATCAACGTTATGCCGTTGCTCCTTATGCTGGGCGTACTCCCCATGATCCAAACTAACTTTTATGTTAGGAGGAAACCCAAACGACCAAGTAAAATCTCCTAAATTGACGGCCATGCAAGCCTGCCCCAGAAATGCCAGGCCTAAAATTACGCTGTAATTATTTACAGGCAGTACCCAAAAGGGGAAAGTCCATGAAAAGGCCTATAGTAAAATGTAATTTCACTACATGTTTTGCCTTTCAACAATTCACCATTCACTATTCACAAATGCAGTTCCTCAAAATGATGAATGAGTGACCATGAAAGCATTTTAGCACCTAGTAAATGCTTTATGAAGTGCTAACTGACTACGCAATGTGTCACGCCGGTATCCACCAAGGCCGGGTATAACTTTCCTCCACACTTAATTTTTACAACTAACTTCTTACATGACTGCGAATTTTTAGTTCGCAAACTCGAACAACGGCTGGAAACACTGCACAGATTTCCAGCCGTCATTCATTTCCCGCCGGCGTACAATAATAGCGCACACATGCCCAACTTTCCAGCAGCAGAAACACTTGCATTCGTGTGATGCAACACGTGGTTGGGTACATTCACTGCTAAGGTGACCTCGTACAGAGCAGTTACCACAACAGCGATTTTCCGCTCTTTCACTCACTACAGTAATATTTCCCGTGCATTTGTCTACAGACGTGGACTGAGTAGACGGGGGAAAGGCAGAACGATATTCTGGCATAGCGGCTAGTGTCCCCTCAAGCTCTATGGTGAGCGCCCTAAGCTCAATTATTGTCCACGGCACGGGTTATAAGGTGCACAACGTACGTACATGAAGAGCCAGATTTTCCAACACAGTATTTACTATTTCTAATTCCGATAAATCCAGACACACAGCCCGATGACGGGCAACCGTGGACTCAACAAATTCCATTAAGAGAGTGGTTCACGCCATAAAAATTGTCACTGTTACAAATTGTTGTTCTGTTGGTATAAAATTGTAGAGGGTCTCAAAATGATGTCCTCCACCACTCAGCAGGCTTTTATATAAACCGGGTGACTTCCAGGAAGCTTTTAATCGTTAGAGTTCTGTGAGACGAGGAGGGTGCGTCACCTTGCTCCGTGAGGGTCATCCACACTCGCACGAGAGTGAGAACCTCCCCCCAATCCCTGCACCTAAGGCTGTTAGCTTGCTGCATCAATGTTGACAGATTTCCCTGCCCCTGACTGTCGCCCCTGCCACCCGCTCAGGTAGGCTGGCCTTGTGCGCCGACCAGCTGCAACATCCACTGTGAACTCTCACTCATAGTCTAGCTGCCTCGTTATTGTACATGCATGGTCTCTTCACATTTTCTGAAGCTCTGCTACAGTTCTACTTTCAGGTGCCGATATTGTATCCTTCTACACACGTAAACAAAAATTTCGCTACTTGGCTTCTCTGTTTAAACTGTTGAATGCTTTGCTTAAAATACATATTTTCAACTTTCTATCAAAGTTGTTATATATCAAAAAGCCTGACGTAAGTGTTTACAATTTTAGACAATATTTAGGTCTGTTTTATAACTTACCTGCGTATTGATAATGGCACGATTGGTAATTATTTTACAGATTATAGAAATAAATGTGTTACGATATAGCACATGATGCACATTACCATATTTTGTCTTATACGCTATTTACGGTAAAGTGAACACTTTTTTAAGTCCCTCCTAACAGGCATTAATCACTAATAAATATATTTTATTGCAGCCCCAGATGTTAACTTTTGAGAGTGGTGAATTGTACACACTGTGTTTACTGGACACATAACAATGTTTGTATTAAAAAGTTGCGGAAAGATAGAAATTGGCTGAGAAAAAAATATAGCATGGCCTTAAAAAGTGCTCACTTTACCGCGAAAGGCCTATAACTATGTTTAACTCTAGGGGGAAACTGTACAGAAGGTATTTAACCTCTCGTTATTGACATAGGAAATCTCGGTGAAGAACAGGTTGGCCTTGTCACTTACCCTTCTGAATCGTTACCTGTCGCTTTATACTCGGAAAAAAAACAAAAATTCCAACATCCCACAAAAACAATACAAATATTTTAATTTTTTTTTTGCAATTATTTTTATACGCCTGCCATTTAGGTTTTTGTTATGGCATTTTAACTGTTACAAGAATTTCTATAACACATTTTTAAAAAAATTATGTAATAATTTACGTAGAACTTTTGGCAAGTTCAAATTTTTGGCAATAAGTCCTAATGTTGACTAACCAACAACATACAAACTGATACCTTTAACATTATGTAATACATACATGTTACCACTTCTCAGTCCCATATGTTTCAACCTCTATTGCTCGCCTCCCTCGAGATTTATGGTGTTGCTTAGTAATACCAAATATATATGCTGGAGGAAATATAATTTATGTGCGGGACTTATTTATGAACACAGCAGTCCTACTTTCAAATTGGGCCTTTAATTTATAGTTTGCACTCGCCGCAATTTGAACCGAGGACCACGGAATGAGTGTCAGCGAATTACGAAGTACCAAGAAAGTTAAACTTATTTATTTATTTTTTGAATTTTTATAAATTTTATACACAATAATTACAAAAGTTCATTAAAGGTTACTGAAGTAAACAAAACTCAAGACAGCAACCAGACATCAGGGATGTTGGGACACAATAATGTTTGTTATTTAAACAAATTTATTGAAAGTTTTTAAAGCCATATATGTAACTAAGATTTATTTTAAAAATTTATTGAAAGGGTTTTATTAAAAGATTTTGAAATAATCCTTTACTGTAACTGTAAATGACTAGTGTAGATATTTCTTTTGCTTTATTTATTAGTTCACCCTCTTTTAAAAACAAGATCGCAGTGATGTCGAGGTCGCCTAAAGGTCAGCCCACTTCACACTGTGATCCCCATTGTAAACGGAGGATCTGAAAAAGTAATAAGCATGGTCCCATTAAAATAACATTGCCTCTCTGCAACCTTTTGTCCCAAAATCACAATTTTCTTATTACTTGCATTAATGATTATGTATTGAGAAGAGATAAGTTTTTTTTTTTTTTTTTTTTTTTTCCAGTAAGTAACTTACATTAAATTTTGGTTTTGCAAGATAATGTTTCCCGGCATGTGAATAATCTGCTAGGTTTACTGTGGAAAATTAAGTATTTTTATTGTGAAGTATATTTAAGACAATTAATTTGTAGAAAAGCAGTAGGCCTACATAGCAATTTGTGGAATATGGCCTACATAGCAATTTGTGGAATATGGCCTACATACAAATGCATATAGGCTTAAATGTTTTAATGATCAATTACAATACATAGTAATCAGTGCATTTAGTTGAACTGTTCTTACATATTATTCAGTTACGAATTGTATAATATTTCAATTATTTATGTCTGTGTAGAAGCCAGTAATAGTTTAATTTTGTGTATGCATTATTATTTTTTACTTTTGCTTACTAGTAATATCTTTTCCAGAATTCGTAGTGATAAAATTATTTTGTTTCTGATAATGTTTGATTGGATGTGCAGTTAAAAACATTCCCCAGAGCGTATATCGATATATCAATAGGATTTGAGTTGAAATATTGATGCATCTGTTGAGTAATCAATCAATTGATTTTTATTTTTCAAGTAAATTAAAAAAACAATCAATTTTTATTTAACTTGAAAAACAATTTATTGTGCAACGAGAACGACATAGTAATGATAACCAGCACACATTTTATCTGTAATTCCATAGTGGAAAGTTGCAGAATTTAGTCAGAGTCGTAGCAAAATTTCTTTGTTTTCTGTTGGCAACTTTGATTAATACACCACCGGTTGCTTGTTGAAAATTAGTGCATTACGGTTTTGTTAGATATTTTGGTCGGAAAATTTATATTGAAGTATCTATAAGCAGAACAGTTGATATAATTATTATGTGAAGTGCATATGTTTGACTTTAACAATGCTGCCTTTCTTGTATTGATTTGCTAAGTGCATGCTACTTAAAATGGCGAACAATACACCTACTGAACTGTTTTTTAGTTGGCATTTGCAGTCTTTTAAGTTTGTGCAGTCTATAAAAACTTTTGTGAATAAAATAATAGTACTAATTTCAAATGGTCATATTGTGCCGTAGCACAAATAATACAAAGGCGATGTCACTTTCAAGCTCTGTAATTTCAGAATATTTTACAAGTTAGCAGCACCTTAGGATTAAACATTTGCATTGAACTTTTACAAAAAATATGACATGTAAAATTCTAAATGCCTAAGGCTCACAATGCAAACAATATAGATTTAAATACTCATACAAATAGAATAAATTGCTCTTTCAAAGTATTTTGTAGCTCAAAGTACAATAAATATTTAACTGGCAAACAAGCTAAGTAGTGTAAAATGTTTCAAAAATATCAAAAAGTAACTCTGTGCAGCACTTCAGGCCCAGTAAAGTCTCCTTTCCATAAAAATACAAGTTAAAATCTGAAATAAAATATTAGGTTAAAATAGTGAATCGATGGAGGCAGTCCATAGACCCTAACCATAGCTCCATAAAATAAATAATTGACGATGACAATTAGAACACTTCAACAAACTATGCGCAATGCATAATTCGTGGTAGCACTGTAGCGACAATTAAACTTTAAATAAGTGATTGGGCAGCAGACAAAAACTATACATAATATGTAAAGCAACTGGAACTATAAAGAGAAGCAAGAAATTAGTTAGGCCAAAACTAAAATTTAGGCATGCGTCCAAAACCAGAATTTAGAAAAAAATATAAATCGCTACAAACCCCAGGACAAACACAATACTACTCAATGCAATCATTTAAAAAACACTAAACTGACCCACAAATGAAAAACTGCAACCACGACTCACCGTTTTACTAGCTGCGGCATAATCAGCTGCTCGCGCAACTACATTACTTTAACTGCATCTCATGGCACCCTCGTCCATGGACGGGTGAACTGACAATTTTAGCTCATAATACAATTTAAATTAGCTCTAGCAGGCGCCAACCTGACGATCTTCTTCGCATGCGTAGAATAAGGTGTAGAATGAATGCTGCACAAGGCGTGTAACAACTTATATAAACTAGTCCCTGAATTAAAGAAAGCTGACATACAAGGAAGGGAAATCAAGTGAGGGAAATGAGGGGTTTCTTATGTGGATTCATTTTTATACTGCATTGTGTGCATTAAAATATTTTGCTATGTAAAACAACTGTCTATATACATATTTATTTTCTTTCATACTTTATGGTAACAAATAATAGAAAAATTATGTTAGTTTATTAGTATTAGAGTTATGTAGGTTTTGGTACATTGGATCTGGAATACAAGTAGGAGGCGACCAAAAGATGCAGGGAGTCGAAGCCTGGAGCCACCCGTCATGTTGGATTTTGTCATGCCCAATGGCCGAAATGACCCATTATCGCTTCAAAAAAATCCATGAGGCTATCAGAAATGTCAGTTTTGCCCCTAGAACCCCCCAAAATTTCCTAAATATGTGAAAAAAATGCTTGTTCCATAATGTGGCTGAGTGACTCCACATTACGGCGGAAAATATGCAAAAGTTGATAAAACGTCAGCCACATTACGGATTCAGGAGGAGATAAACATAATTTAAATCCCCACTCCCCACACACCCCCTCCAACNCCCAGGCCCCATCACTCCTTTCAATGCTAATCTCCATCACCCACCTCACCCTCTCAACCTAACCCAAATACAACATTTTCCCAAATTTAAACTGTGAAGCTAGTATCTCCACTCCAGCATTGTGTATAAGGACATGCAAGTGCAATAATAAATACAATTTGAATTAAGGTAAACAAACTTTTACTAAAAAAAAATACATGTATATACGAAAAATATATCATATCACTCCAAGAGTCATCTTGCTTCAAGTGTCCAAGCCACTTCACATACACATGACCATTACGTTGTTTAACCACCTTCTCCACCAAATAAACATAGGTGACTTTCATAGGCTGGATCTCTTTCATCTATAAGCCTCAGATGATGGGTTCGTCCCGTAGGTCCTCGATATATACATGCGTGGGTACGAATGTCGTATGTAAACAACATTGTACAATTCTACCAACCATTTGTGATCCGTGTGGAAAATGCCACACTATTTGGAGATGCACACCAGATCACTGATCTTCGCTTTAGGCTTGCATGGGTCCTTCTTCGGATTTATTGTCAATCTTCAGCAAATATTTTGTCAAAATAAGGAAGTTCTACCTACACGCACACAAAAGTCATTTGAAGGAACACCAGAAACTAAGCGTTTGCTTTGAGAAGACAGTTGAAGCAGAATTTCTCATGTGGTGTGAGAAATAAAAAGGCAAAAATTCTGACATACCAAATAGAATTATGTCTATTATGAATATGTTAAATAAACACTTCTAGCCAACAACACGACATCGCCCATCTGTCCTGACAACTTTGCCTGTGTAAAGGGTTATGATATATTTAAGAAATTCAATGTATAGCAAATGATTACTTGGCCTGGTACTTGTGTTTGTTCATTATCCAGTACCTTTCATGCCTAGGAAAGTTTGAGATGCCGTGACCAAGAAACCTAACAGGAGAATGCTGCTGTTGTAAAAGTTATATAGGTCCTTTAAGGCCTAGTATAAAAATTTTCTACACATATGCAATTTTTTGTTATAGAATGCTCTTGTGTAAATATTTACAAATATAATACCTTAAAATGACTCTTAAAGTGTTTGGAATTAAATTTTTTAATAATCACATTTTGCTAACATTTCTTATGGCCGGTTGCACAATTGAGGTTCATCTCTCAATCTGAGATCATGTCCGAACTTGATCTAAGATAAACACAGAAAACTGTTGCGCTATTCGAGTTCAGAGCATGACTGGAGATCAAAATGAACTTCATTTTGAACCACCGAATAGGGTAGTTCAAAGTCTCAATCCAAGATCAGAGAAGTTTCTAAAAGCACTGACAAATATATTTATTTACTACAAATACACTTAGTAATATTAAAATTGTTTAAAAATGGAGGTGGTTGTTGTTTACTGTTGTAAAATGATTTATTTAATTAAAGATGTATTAATGTTTTATAAAGAGAGAACAAAATTCATGCTTATCCCTCCGAGCAAACACAATGGAAAACTGGAAAAGCCATAGGATATCGGAATGTGCCCTAATTTTCCGCACGAGCTAAATCTCACTTCAAAATTTTTACTCACACAAGAGCAGCTATCGCCAAAAAATTAAGTTTGAAAATACAAAAACAGATAGCGCCAATACAATTGTTTGGAGGGGGGGGATTTAAAACAACATTATACACACTTTAATATTATTCAGTAAAATTGGTACAGCAATTATTTTACTTAAAACAGATAAAACATTGCCCCATCTAGTTCTATGTACACTACCTTTTTACCCTCTTCAATAATATTGGTATTAAAAATAACAAAAACGTGTGTGCAAAGTGTTTCCAATCAAACAAAGAACTGAAATGGAAATTTTGCAGTGCATTCAACTAAATTGTATAGTAAAAAATCCTAGTCTTAAGAGATAATGTCCACAAAACTTATTGACTCCAAACTTCAAAATAAACAGTTGCATCACGATGTCACAAAATGAGAGTCAATCACAAACAGTGTTTCATCACAACCCTAGTTCCAAACCGAGATCAGGAGATCTACGATCAGAACTCGGCCGTTCGTGTTGGTGCAACACTCGTACATTAGAACACGGATCCAACTGATGGTCGTGTTTCAACCAAGCTCTTAGGATCTCGGTTCAGGGCTGTTAATGGTGCAACCGGGCATTAGTCTTTTTTGGAAAATAATAATCTTTGTTGATATAACTAAGCCATTTACCAAGTAGGTATATTGTGTTTAAGTCCTTTCTCTCTCTCTCTCTCTCTCTCTCTCTCTCTCTCTCTCTACATATATGTATAGAGAGAGAGAGAGCGCGATAGATATAGAGATATATATAGGAAAGAACACGTTAACTTTGCTTTGTTCCTTTATGTTTGGAGTGATTGTTGAACACACATTTTTTTTTTCCCAAATGAATTAAGTTTCGAACTTCGTTCCTTTTTCTATGAACTGTAACAATATTTTGCATTCCTATTTAAGTCACAAAGAAAAACTAGCATACAAAATTTAAACAATTAAGTCAAACTAACATATTTACCGTAACAACTCAGCAGGAATACGGCTATGTTCATAAAGTGAGAGAAAATGTCATTCCTGTTAGTTTGGCAGCTTTGACTTCCTTGTAGTTTGCAAGTTGTATTTGCAAGTTTCCCTCTTTTTATTCTGTGAAACTGAAACATGGGTGTGAAATTGTGTGCGTGTGATGAAAGTAAACAAAAATAAACTACTTTTGCTGTGGACTGGTTATTAAAAGCAATTTGATTTGTTTTTGAAAACGGTAAGATGTTAGATTTAAGTTGAGTACCATAATTTTTAAGACTAATGTTAAAGTGTTTTATAGCCTTTTTTTTAATGTTGCTCATTTTCAAATATTTTTATTTTGTTTCTGTTGTGTTTGAGTGGCACGTAAATTATGTTAATATTATTATTGTATCAGTAACCTAGTTAGTATAAAACATTTTTCCAAATCTATTCTAATACTTACTTGAACCACGATGGTGTAGTGGTCAAGCTACTCGCCTCCCACCAAGGTGAACCCGATTTTATTCTCAGCAGGTTCACTCCTGGATTTTTGCATGTGGGGATTGTCTCGCTGATTGGCTGGTTTTCTTGGAGATTTCCCATTTCCTCTGCCCTTGCATTCTGGGACTGCTCCATACTCACCTCGCTTCACCCTCACCGGCTCTCAAGACCTTGATGTAAAGAGCCGCCCAAATCTCTCCACTTCACTCTACTACTTACTCATAGCTATTCAATGCTCAGGTTGCTTTAACTTTCCAATGCTTACATCAGGTCTGAAATAGTATGAATGACATTTCACCTGTGTTATTATAATCCAAAATAATATTGTTGTAAAAATGTTGACAAATGTAGTTATAAGATAAGATTATTAGGTATAAGGACTAACAGTGGCCTCACTGTAAGTACTTTGTGAAATCCTAATATAAGTAGAAGGTCTAAGAAACTATTAAAGTTCCTTCCCAGGAACTTGAACATGAACTAGTTCCTTTTGACATGAGAGGAACTTGAACTGGAACTAGTTTCTTTCTGTGACGATCTTTCCAAGCTCTGTATATATGTATTTGTGTATGTGTATATATATGTCTATCTATATATATGTATATATTTATACATATACATACATATATATGCCCATAAAACATTTTTGGGTGTTTCTAAGTACTAAACTCACTGTCGGGGTTTTACAAAAAGCAATTTTGGGGGTAGCATTGGAGAACACCCCCCAAAATAAAATCCTACCTGTGGTCCTGATATACTTACAGACTTATCTGTGAGTATTGAGTGAGGTGGTGCAGTGGGAAACCACTGGACTCTCATTCGAGAGGACCCGGGTTTGATTCCCAATCCGGCCATTCTGAATTCGGTTGTCTATGGTTTTCCAAAACTACTCTAAGAGAATGTTGGGATGGTTCCTCAGTATATAGGCCATGGTAGATTCCTTCCTCGTTCCTGCTTCACTGAGCGACTTGTTCCATCTCTAATGACCGTGCTGTCGATAAGACTTTAAGCCGTACTTACCTTACCTTAACTGTGAGTATTAAATATGTAGATATTATGAAAATCGCGTTCAGTAAATTAATTACACAGAGCAATTTTTTAAAATTAATGTGATTTTCCCAGTTTTTAAAAATCACAATGTTATTATTTTGCTCACTTTTTGTTTTATGTTGTCATCATAGTTGATTTTATTTGCAACGTATTTTTCTATTGACATTAAAGCATGGCATGTAACTCGACCCTTGCACTAAGCAATCTTAAATAGTTCTTTATTATTTTCATATTACTGAAATTTCTTTTGTATGGTACAGGCGTTGTTGGAAGAGTAGAAGAAATTGTCAAGGAGATAGATAGATTTGGAAATTCATCTTGTAAACCATTCTCACAAATGAGGCTTAACAAATCAATTAAGGTTAGTTGTTAAGGGTTTCTTTCGAAATTTTGTGTTTGATCTTTGAACACCTCAAGATTTGTTATGAATTCTTAAGCTATCGGTACTGAGAGTCATCATATTTTGTCCATTCAAAAATGTGAACCCTTCAGTTAAGAAATTGTAGTATCTAGCCTGGTGCTCAGTTCTACCAGTATCCTGTTATATATATATATATATATNCGCACGCACACACTGAAGAACCAAAAAAAAAACTGGTATAGGCGTGTGTATGCAAATAACAGAGGTATGGAACCAATCAGAGTAACGCGATGCGGTCGGCAGTGCCTATATAAGACAACAAGTGTCTGGTAAAGTTGCTAGATTGATTACTGCTGTTTTAATGGCAGGTTATCAAGATTTAAGTGAGTTTGAACGTGGTGTTATAGTCGGCGCACGAGAGATGGGACATAGCATCTCCGAGGTAGTGATAACATTTAGATGTTCGCCTACGACCATTTCACAAGTGTAACGTGAATATCGGGAATCCGGTAAAACATCACATCTTTGGCGTCGCTGCGGCTGGAAAAAGATAGTGAAAGAACGGGACAAATGACGACTGACAAGAATCATTAAACGTGACAGACGTGCAACCCTTTCTCTAACTGGCGCAGATTGGATTTGTGGACTGCCCTGCAGGATTCATGGAGTGAATTGCCTCCTGCATACATTCAGACATTAGTCGAGTCCATGCCACGTCGTCTTGCGGCACTTCTGCGTGCTCGGGGGCCCTACACGATATTAGGCAGGTGTACCGGTTTTTTTGGTTCTTCAGTGTATATATACACACACACACACACATCAGAATTCATGTGCCAAACTCCAGGATGTTATTCCTTGTGGAAAATAACTTGGGGTATAGATTGACAACACCATCCTAAAGATAGGTAGGCAGTGTTAAAATCAAATTTTCAAATTCATAAATGGAAATACTGCAGGATGTACGTGAGATGGAGTAACCAAAATCGGAATGGTGTTTTACAAATCGGAGATCGTAAATCTGTGTAAATTTGGTTAGTAAAACCATTCCCCTTCATTACGTAAGTAGGGGTAGTCACCCTATTTTCGCAGGGAACTTTGGAACACTAGGCAGTAAAGAAAAAGTGTAGGCACATTATGACCCACCATGGCACAATGAAAACAAACGGTCCTCTTGTCCGAACTTGCTCCGGTAAACCGTTTTCAAGATAATGCCATTCAAAATTTAGAAGGTGCAGTGTAGCACTGCAGGGTAGCACCTGTGCCAGGCACGTGGTGGAGTAAACCGGCGAGGATGTAATCTGTGCTTGCATGGAGCTGGCCTTGGCTGCTGGCAAGTCAGTATGTGCCTTCAGCTGGTTGTGGAAGCTTGGAACGTTTTACGCAAATGGATCTAGGTGACATGCACCTCATGTACGGAGCAGACAACGCGAATACAATTCAAGCAGTGGAGCTGTACCGGCTGCGCTACCCAGCGCTATGTCAACCATCCCGTGCGACATTTGTACGGCTTCATCAGAAATTGTGGATTGAAGGCTCAATGATAGTGACAATGCTGAATGGTGTTAGCCATTCAATGATCCTGCGAGTTCTGCACGAAAATCATGTGTACCCCAACCATGCATGGAAGGTGCATATTCTAAGCAAACATGATTACATTCCATGTGTTATATTATGCGTATGGTTCCTCCAAGAAAATAATGTATGTTCACACTTCACATTGACTGTACTCTTCACAGATAAAGCCCATTTCATCAGGAATGGAATCTTCAACAGGAGGAACAGCCACGTATGGGCGCACGCTAATCCCCTCCACTCGCACCCGATGGGCAACCAAGTGCACTACAGTGTCAATATGTGGGCCTGCAGGAGGTATTGCCAGAGTTGCTGGACGAAGTACCTCTTGCCATTCGCCACACCATGTGATTTCAGCATAATGGGCACAACTACATTTTTCTGCTACCATGCCCCATCATGATGTCATATTTCCAGGCCACTGGATTGGCAGAGGTGGGCCCATCCATTGGCTGGCCCGATCTCTAGACCTGACTCAGCTATATTTCTTTACATGAGTTCTATGAGACGCTTGTAACTAGGAGGAAGATCTCGTTGCAAGTGTGATAGCCGCGTTTGATTCTGTATGTGCCATACCACATATTTATTCAGGGGTCCAGGCCAACGTTATTCGCCATTGCCATTTGTGTATTCAAGTTGCGGGGTGGCAATTCGAACAGTTATTATTAGTGTTGCCATTAATAAATACGTACTGTGTATACACGTGTCATGTAATATTCCTATCTGCTCTCCATTCCTTGTTCCCTATTCTTGTCCTCATTTACATTAAACATTACTCCAAAGTTCCCTGCGAAAAGAGGGTGACTATCCCTACTTACATAATGAAGGGGATGGTTTGATCAACCAAATTTATACAGATTTCCTATTTCCAATTTATTAATCACCATTCCGATTTAGGTCGCTCTATCTCATGTACATCCTACAGTATTTCCGTTTATGCATTTCAAAATTTGATTTTCAACACCGCCTACCGCCCTTATTATTCACCACATTATGGTTTTGTCAATGTAAACCCCACCTTATTTTCCACAAGAAATCGCCTCCTGGAGTTTGGCACATGAGTTCTGGTCCACGTTGTGTGTGTGTGTGTGTGTGCCATATATATATGTATATATATATACACACACACATACATACACACACATTTTTTTGTATCTTTTCAAACTGTTTGGCACTTGACAATGTTTGTGATTCATCTTCTGCTATTTCACTAGGCATTCTCTTCCTCTTTGCAACTCTCTTTTATTTAATTATTGGCTCCAAGGACATTTTTTGCAGTAGTTTCTTCTTCTTTGAACCAAATTTCAGTGTCAGAATTTCTTAATTGCTGCAATGTTATCATCCGTACATCCATGAAATATATTGATCTTCCTAATAAAATGTAAGTCTTCTATATTTCTTTGTGTATATTATCAGTTTCCTTCAAACTGCAATTCCATATTATCACATTAACGTTGAAATACGGCTTACAGCATGTAATATAGATCCTATTTCAGATTTAGCCTTGGGAGGAAAATTTTGTTCTTTTATATACATTAATGCCTCCAACACTTTGCATATGTTGCTTGTTAGGATACTCACGGCTTCAAACTTTGGAAACCATCTGGTTTGGCTTGTTCCCTTAAGCTTTTTGCATAAGATTTCATTATTTCCCAGCACTTCATTGATGAAACAAAATAGCAAAATAATCTGTTAACCATCCCAAGTAAATGTGCTACTTCTGAGCATACTGTCGAAGCTAGATTTAGTGAGTGTGCCATGCATGGTAAGAAAAGAGCAAATTTGGTTTCATCTTTGATTCTTACATGTACCTCCTTGTATATGCTGGCCATATTAGAGCCATTGTTATAAGACTTGCGACAATTTTTATGTTAAGCCAGTCTTTGGGCAGTTTATCTAAAATAGCTTGAGTAATGTATTGCCCTATTATTCTGTATATGTCTACAAAATCAAGAAAAATTTATTATGCTATACATTTTCCCTTTTCATCTATTTTTATGTATACTTCTACTTGACTCTGAGTATGTGATAAGTCAGGTGTACAATCAAACAATCATTCATTATTGCAATTTCTCACCAATCTCATATGTGTAACCAAATATATGGATTGGTCACCTAAAGTGTTAACATTAAACACTTCTTGCCCACCATACCTTGCACTAACCGCCTGCCCTTGCCCAGGTCTGCCAACCTCTGTATCGTTCAATATACCTACACTACATCTCTCTTTCTCACTTTTGTCTAGGCAAAAACAATTCTTTGCACAAATTCTACTACTACACTAAATGTTAGCCTAATTATAATAAAGAATGTATCTGTAAGACCTTCACTTTTTTTATGTCATAACTCATATCTGGGAAAAATTCTACACTGCTGAACTCCGTATGCCACATAACAATGCATGCCTATCCTGTGATGTTTCTTCACTGTTCTCCCACTTTGGGTTCTGATAACTTGGTAACTACTGCTCCTCTCACAATTGCCTCTTTTTCCCTTTGAAGACACTTTATTCCTCTCACACTCCTTCACAGGAAACCCCAGAAATGGTCTCTCTTCAGTAAGCCTTGATGTCCTCCCTCTCTCTCCAGCTGGGTGAGTGTCTTTCTCAGGATTTCCTCCTTTGTTGCTTCTCTGTTGCTTCTTTCTTGTTGCTGCTCATCAGTTTCATGTTGTTTACTTGAACTTGATATATTGATGGTTCCCATTTTGGTAACTATGTTTTTGGCTATTTTATCCTCCCTCCCTTTTTCTAATACTTTTATGAACTGACTTATGTTCTTGCATAGGAAGTTGTCAGTAGTTAGAAAGCATGGTCTTGGTTTTTTTGCAACATTCTGGACTCACCCATAACAACTCTCTGTCTTCTACCTTTAGAAAAGACACAGCTGTGACTCTGCTTTTCCTATAGTGTATTTTTTGTTCCTATGTTTAATTGGCATGACCTTACATTCAAAACACACTATAGTAGCTTAATTTTCCTATGTAGGTGCGAGTTGTGACTGTATGTTAAGTAATGTATATCTCAACTTCTGCCTAAACAGCATCTCAGCTGATGATAAACCTGACTGAAGACATCATCTGTAGGAAAGAAGGCCAACATTAGGGTCTTCTGATTTTGACAAAAGGCATTTGGCAATGTCTAACACTTTCTCTGCTTCATCATTTGACTGTGGAAACTGTGAACTGTGGGTTAGATAACCTTTGGCTGAAGTAGTATTCCTTGGCAAACTCCTGGAATTACAATGATGCAAGCTGGGTGCCACCATCCATTCTAACTATTTCTGGAATTTCATGTTTGTTGAAAATATTCTTCATCCTGATTATCACTGCTCTAGATGATGTTCTGTCCAGAGTCACTACCTCCAAGAACTTAGCAAATTAATCTTGGGTCACTAGGTACTGATTGATTCTGTTCTCCATTATATCTATTCCCAAAATTTTCCAAAGTCTGTCTTGTAGTGGTGATGGTTTTAGAGTTTCTGCTTTTCGCATTCTGTGTTCAATACATTTGTGAAAGTTTTTGACCATCTATTTCATTTCAGTAGAGATATAAGGCCACTTCACTCGTGTAATCCACGATGACTCTTTACAATTCCCATATGCCCTTTTTGTATCCTCTGTAACATTTCTGTTCATAGTGGTGCAGAAATGAAAAGTTGTGTCCATTTCATGATTAGTTCTTCATTATACATCGTCTGTTTTCTCAAAGACCAGTATACAGAGTCCTTGTGCCAGGATTCCTGGAGCATAGTTTCTTTTAGTTTCTGGCATTCCATGTCCATGTCTTGAGTGTGCTTGATATCTGCTAAGAATTTGTTTGAAAGTGGTGTTTCATCTATGAGGTTGTGGATGTATAATTCTTCTTCTAGGATCTCCGTCCCTTCATCCCTGGCTTTCTCAATTGGAGCCCGAGAAAGAGCATCTGGTATGTTGATTTCTCTTCCTGGCACCTACTGAACTGTGTAAGAGAAGCACATCAACTGCATAGCTGTTAGGTTTGCAAGGGGCTTTGATCCCAGGAATGTTACCAGTAGTACATGTGGTCTGTGAGAATCTGCGCACATGTACCTAATATGTATTTCTGAAACTTCTCACATTTGCAAGTGACTGCCAATGCTGCTTTCTCTATTTGTGCATATTGGGTTTCAGTTTCACTCAGATTCCTTCATTGCATACATGATGGGTTTCCAGTGGTTCTCCTGTTGTTGTTCTAGCATTGCCCCTAGCAATATGGTGAAGCTTCAACTGAAATTCTGAGTGGAGCCCAATGTCTATAAAGAACCAAGGTTGGCTGATGTGTCAATTTCTGCTTTATTGTTTCCGTGCCTTTCTTTTGAGCATAACCCCATATCCATTCATTAACCTTTTGTAGCAGCTCTTTTAATGGTCGAATCATCTCTGACAACTGTGGGATGAACTTCAGTAAGCAGTTCATCATACCCAATATTCGCTGCAACTCTGCGACATTAGTAGGATCTGACATTTCTCTGAATAGCTCTTGTCTTGTCTGGATATGGCTGAACCATTCCTTTACTAATATTGTGGCCTAGAAATTTGACAGATTGTATCTTTAACTGGCTTTTGGCTGCATTCAGGGTAATCACTTCGTCTTTTAACTTCCTGAGTACTGACTGAACCAACAAATCATGTTCTTCTGATGTAGTTCCATAAACAAGAATGTCATCAGCCGGGTTGGAAACGCCCGCTATTCCCTGCAGTATTTCTTGCATCTTGCACTAGTAGTGCTCTGGCCCTGAATTTATACCAAATGGCTAGCAGTCAAAACAAGAATCTCCAAAATGGTATTAAGAATGTGGTCAGTATTGCACTATCATTGCCAAAAGTATTTGCCAAATTACTCTTGAAGCATCCAACTTTGTGAAAATTTTGGTTTCCACTACCTGTGCCAGCAAGTCTTCCACTGCTGGAAGATGAAGGCATTCTCAATGTGCATACTTATTCAATTCTGTATTGTCTACACAGATACTGACCGACCCATTGGTCTTGGGCACCACCACCATTGTTGCACACCACTCTGTTGGTCCTTCCTCAACCATTTTATTTCATTCCTGCTTAACCTTATTTTTTAATGGTAATAAAACAGTTCTCGGGGCAGCAACTGTGTATGGCTTGTTGCTTTCCTCTAAGACTATCTCATATTCCTTATGGAGTTACCTAAACCTATGAAGAATTTTAATGTGCATTCTCAGTTCTTACATCTTTTTCTTTTACCTTTTCCAGTTGACAAGTCTCGCCCAATATAAAGATGTTATTAATGAAAGCACTGGCGGTTTCCCCTTCTTGATGCTAGAGTTTGAAAAACTTAGATCTTTTAATAAATAAAATTGACTGGAAAAAATGACTCAAATCGACCTTTTATAGTTACATACTTTTTAACCGACACAATCTGGAACGTTTTGAATCATCATATCCAT
Organism: Clitarchus hookeri; assembly: GCA_002778355.1. Classification (NCBI taxonomy): domain Eukaryota; kingdom Metazoa; phylum Arthropoda; class Insecta; order Phasmatodea; family Phasmatidae; genus Clitarchus; species Clitarchus hookeri. The sequence continues at coordinate 2,418,609 of NQII01000002.1, forward strand.
GTGTTCCATTCAAAATGGTGCATGGAAATCAAAGTTCTCAGGTGGCACAATTTGAAATTGTGTCACACTTGCCATTGTGATGTATACCACACCACTACGCCGTTAGTTACTGCAGTTCGGACCACTAACTAGACTTTACCTGCAATTCCCACCATCGCGATTTGTGCCAACATCGATGAAATTACAACATCTGACACCATGTAGTGTTAACTGTAAACACCTCTCACCTGCCATGTCCATCCACTAACTGCCCAACCTTGCCCAGTTCGCCAACTCTGTATCCTGCAATATCCCTATGCCACACCACACAATAAAATTTTATTTTATGGCTCTGCAGATAAACTCGGTAGATTGAACACTTTACTGTTACTAGAGACTTTCTTTTACTTTAATTATACAATTCAGTGGAAACAAATTTGACCAGTAATAAAAACATGTTTTGCAAGCAACAGATGGAATTCTGGAGCATCACCAAGTGATCAATCATGGGAAATTCTATTCTTTTGTGTATTGCTGTATGATGCTAGTTACAGAGCTGATTGTAAACATGGTCAAAACTGTAGTCAAGATGTTTGTCAAAAGCCATGACCAGAGGTGACAATTTTGACAGAGTTCAATTACACTTGGCTTAATTTCAACAAAGAAAGAAGTATTTTAATGAGTGATTGTTACCCAAAAGTAGTATTTAAGAAACTTGTAATAAATATGGAGATATTAGCATAGATAGGTGTATGTTTCGAACATGGTGATTAAATAATTATGTTATGAAAACTTTTATCTTTCAATTAAATATAACATTTTAATTTTACAACTTTTTGTTCAAATATGAATTTCTCAAGGAAAATCCATTGTGAGGGTCAATTTAACCTTGACATTGTGTCACTTAATATTGTTAAGTGAGAGACCCCACCCTGCGCCAGATGTGCCCGCATGGTAGGTCCCGCCACAGTGAGAGAGGTGAGTTACCACTACCTGCCTGCTGTTATGTCACTTGGCAGGCGGGATGGTTGACAGCTACCTAAACTGGGGTCCATTCCCCCCTCCCATCCTATTGCCCTTCTGGAGAAGTCGGCGGCAACATGCTGTTGAATGAAACTTTGGTCATCTCCTTCCTCACCACAGTCCGACATGTAAATAAGTAACTGGGCTATGACTGACGCCATAAATATCCTCGCAGCTGGAGAATTGGCAGTTTTTGTGGTAGCTATCTGGCTGAAGTGTGGTGATTTGGCTAAGTCTGGTGCAGTGAGGGCCATCAGTGGTCAGGACAGACAATGGTGGAGGGAGCAAGACAGTGGCAGATGAGTGTGTGTTTGTGTGTGGTGTGGTTCCACAAGAGGGTGTAGTAACTGATGAATAGAGAGCTACTGTGCATGGGGACACTCGGAGCACTCCAGAACGTTCCGGACTGATGGAATCTGGACTGAATTAAGGTGGGGCTGTATGAAAGTGTGATACGGACTTAATTGTATGTATTGGAACTGTCAAAGATGGACATATCTATATATATCAACATGTTGTGTCCGTTTGTTCGGACGCGTATAACTCCCGAAAAAAATAACCAATTTCATTCTGTTTTTTTATAAACCTTCCTTTCATTCCCAGAATGTTTGCACACCTTTCTTTTGTATCTGTATTACCTGCAATGGTACTAAAATCTGCAAAAAGCTCATTTTTACCATGCTTTTGCGTCAGGAAGCGCCTTTTTTGACAGCTGTCTGTTCAAACATTTAGATTTAGAAACAGAATGTTTTTCGCACAGCCAATTGTATGTGTCGTGTTCTAGAGTAGGAAAACCATCCAACTTATTCATAGGTGCAGAAGATGGCAAAACTAAAAACATTGTATACAAACAAGTACTTCAATAATAAAGATTTTGAAAATACATATGCTTCTTTCAATTAATTTCACAGAAATGAATAGATCCGAAATATTTTATGCCACAACAACGCGTGGCCGGGTAAGCTAGTAATTTATAAAATGATTCAAATAGATGTTGGTACACTGTTTATTGAACTGATGTTAGTTATTTGATTGCATTAATTTCTCTGAGGTATTGGATGATTATGTCAATATTAGTTATAAATAGGAAGTGATAGCAATTTATTGTGAAATATTATGTTGTGAGTATTTTCTTTGTAGTGTTTGTAAATAATTTTATTTAAATTTTTTATTTAATTAAAACCTTCATCCCTTAAAGAACCTAGTTAAGCTCACTGACTTTGAGAAATGGTAACAATATGATTGCTTCGGTAGGTTTTCAGCTCTTGAAGCAAATTAATAAATATTGCAATGTACTTTCTTACATGTAACTATTACCAAATTGTTGTTAAATGAAATTACAGTTTGGTCCCATTCCTATAATATTTTCACTAAAAGTTTATGCATTTATGAAATATTTTATTTTTCAATTTATTAATTCTGAAATGTGGAATGTAATTGAGCCAGTAATGGCTTTTTTTGAGTCATGTTATATCAGGCTTCTTTTGAGACATTGTTATACCAGGCACAGAACTTTTAGGCCGCTCGAGGTTAGTTGATCAGCGGCGCTCGCCCCACTAGCTGGTGCCAGTAGCCTACCATGGTTGCGCGCTGTTACCAAGTTCACAGTGTCGAGCAATAGTTTTCTCAGAGGCGCTCAGAAAATTGTGAAATATTTCATTAAAATTTGGCCAATTTTTTTATTTCCCATATTTTGCTGAATAAGTACGTGAAAATCCTAATTCTGTATCATTATCTGTTCGAGTATTATGTTATGAAGGAATGTGCATGACAACTGGCATAAACTTATGGCTATTTTTCAGAATAGAGAATATTTTACATTCTTCACCTAAGAGGGAACTACATTTCGTATGTTTATCTAAATGTTTCTCTCTTGCTTTGGAAGCAGACGATAATGAAGTCTTGACTCTGCTTATTCGACAAAAGATAATGCTACCTCACTCCACCCAGCTTTGGTTTCTGCTGTAGTCTGTAGCCCCAGTACCGCGACGGACTTTGAACGATTCTCACTGTTTTTAATTTTCTTAAGTGTTAAGTTTTCATTGGAATTATCGCGCTAAGCAAACATTGTGCCAGCATCAATAGTTACAAAATGGAAGTGTTTCTCAAACACAGTCGATCTGTAATCTTTAGTGTAAATTTTTTTACTAAATTATTTAAAAAAATTGCGCAAAAGAATAAATTTCAAACAAATTAGCAATTTGACACAAAAAGCGTGTGGCAGATTCACAATGAAGGAGAGGGCAGCATTGTAGCTACGTCAAACACAATATTTGTGTCGTCTAGGAAAAAAAATGTTGCCAGGAAAAGTGTGTCAGATTAAGACTGACTTTGGAAAACAGTGTAGAATTTTATGATAAGGGAAAAAATTTTGATAACAAAAATAATTTCTGCAGCTATGTGTGAGAAAATAGGTTATAAAATTTCAACAAGTTTCTTTGGAAAATAGTTGACAAGTGTTTTTTTTTAATAACCCTAAGTTAGTAATGGAAAGGAATGCCATTACGACTGTTTGGACACAAGAAAGGAGCTATTGCGGCTACAGAAAAAAAATTAATAATTTTTTTTTATACTGCAAGCAACTGTGAGTAAATAAAAATAATTTCATCTACGTTAAAAAAACGATATTAGTTTGTAAAGTTATGTGTCAGAATGTTTTTACTACGAACGTAAAAATTAGCATTTTTTTTTAGATATTAAGTCCCAAATTTATCTATTTCCTTTTTAATATATTCAGATTTTCCTGTTTATGTAAATAAATGTATTTTATATTCTTACATGTGAGATTTTACGACACATGTATTATAACAGGGCCGGCGTTTGATAAATGTGGCAACAGGGCTTTGTAGTGCTCGCCAATAGGCTGATACTCAGCGGCCAAGATCTGTGCTGGATATATAGTCTATTTCCCATTATTGCCACTCATTTAAAAAAAAAATTTTAAAACATATATATTTTTTATTTAGTTTAATTTTCAGGTCTTGGATATCACATGCATTCTCTGTACTATTAAATTCAACAATTTTGACAAGTAACACAAAATTGTATCTGGGAAAATTATATGCATGTGATATAAAATCAAGCAGAAAACCCTAATAGAAACTATGTCTTACAAATTGTGGCAACAAGACAATTTCACAATTTTGCCTAACCCTTTCTGCTGTGACTAGTTAGTAAGTAGCAAAGCAATATGGTTGAAATTGCTTTTTTGAATATTAAATAGTAATAATGTTCAATCTGGGGTTGAGACTAGAGAATAAATAGTTAGACCACAGCTTAACCTTTTCTGGACATGGTGTTGTAATATGTTTCTGAATTATTATGGCCTTTGATGATGAAGTTAACTAGGTCTGGTGATCTAGTGCTCCATGGAATCACGGATTTTTCAGATTGTCAAGAATTCTTCCCTGCCTTACAAATGAAGGTTCAACTGTTGACTGTGCAGTATATGTGTGAGGAAAGTGTTGAATGCAGATTAGCAATTATTATTGATTGGTTGTATGCTAACATTACATGTCTAATGTAACTTTAAAAGCACAGCTAATTAACAATTATTTTATATATGTAAATATTATTGTGGTGAAAATATTACACTTTGAATAAAGGTGTATCTTCTGTTAACCCTATACCTCATGCCATGATGCCCAGGGGTCATGATGAACGTGGACAGACCCAGAAGTTGATGAGTCATATGTAACTGACCCAAGGAAGTGACTATGACAAGGTGGGGTTGGCACATCTTGTGCTTGTGTGATATGTGATAGTTGGCTAACCAGGTATGATTATAGCATGTACTATCGGATTGGTGATGGATTGATTCTACCATCTCCCTGAGAGCACTCCTACGATCTGGCTATGTAAACGTGGTGGCGTGTTAAGGTCAAGAGGAAATGTCCCTTGGGTTATCAGTAGAGTGGTCACCTTGGTTAATTCAGTGTCAGTTTCCATTTCAGTTCAACTGGTGCAGTTGGCTGTACTATGGCTACAGTAACTTTGGTTCACAAGGGAGTCACCACATAAGGGTGGAGCAGATGATCGTGCAAGACAGCCAGTAATGGATACACAGTAAACGCTAACTCCTCCCAGTGTAAAGTTAGGGTGATAGGTGCTCCCCAGATTTTAGGGTGAGGGCCAGTGTATTGTAGGCATGGTGGCTAGGATATTCTCTTGGATAAACAAACTAGTTTTTTCACCACATTCATGGTACTAGTCATTGTAGATTTGTAATACCTTTCCCATGGTTTGCCAGGATGCCACCGGTCATCCCGACGAGTTCATCAGATGCAGTGGCAGATGTGCACTTCTAGCACAATGCCAGAATGTACATGTGCAAAGGATGTCACATAGAGGTATAAGATGTTCATAATAACATGGACAGAACTCTGCAATAGTATGATATCCCAGTGATGGGGAATTATAAATACAGCAATTATGGTGATAGAGCTGTATGTTCGCCAACAGTAGGAAGGGAAGGTAGTGAGTATTTTATTCACCAGAAGGTACAGTTAACATCAAAGAGTGCATCCCACCTGTGATATAAATCAGATGATAATGTTAGTAGCATAACTAATACGGGATAACATCTGGACTTTCCTCCAGGAACCTGAGCCCCAGAATATTAAAGAACTAGTAAGGTATGTCCGGTGTGCAGAGTGGGATCAGCAGGCAGAATGGCCAGGGGCCATAGACAGAAGTCTGCAGATGTCACTAACAAAACTTCACCAAGGGACCCATGGGACTGGACAGTTGAACCAAGAACATCCTGAATATCATAAATGTCAGGGATCTGGGACATGATGTAAGTCCCACAGGTTGTAGTATAGATAAGGAAGTATGATCAGTGAGAATCACTACACTCTGCAGCCTCTGCAAATTTTATAAACGTGAAGGTGCTCACGGAAAGGAAATAGGGCAAGATGTATCCAAGAAAAGTGAAAGTCAAACTCGTGCAGACCAGGAGCTATCCAACTGTAACAGAAGTTACCTTTCTCATAGCACTGAGTAATGGGGAGACTGAATTGACAGACTTCTTAAGTCATTGAAGGCCTAGCGGAGGATGTGATCTTAGACCAAACTTGACTCTGAACAAGAAATCATTCTCTAGTTTAAGGGCAAACCTATCCACCTGGGCAAAAAGCAGAAATTGACTTTGACTGGGATACGCAGAGGATATATAGGTAAGGCCACTGAACTAAAAGGAAAAACAGTGCAGTGCAACTGGTTGAGATCCAGATGAAGAATGGTGTGAAACATGGAAATGGTAGGACAAGGTCTTTAGGTAACAGGAACCAACTGCCAGATGCTTTGTCATGAGCTCCGGAATCAGACAAAATCTCAGACAAGGGATACAAATGGAATATAGAAGAGTAAAGAATCCAGGACCAGATTCCACGTGCCCCGGCTGGTATAATCCATTCACGGTATCTTCGATACTTTTGAAAAGAACCTTTGAAAAATCACCCTAGGAGTTACATGTTCAATTGGTTATAAAAAAATTGTATATGGAAAAAGGTTTTGTCTTGCTTTTAGCACTGAAGCACTATATAAATTGGTTGTTTTAAGTTTTAAGTATATTTTTTCAATAAATTATAATAATTTGTTAAAAGTCCGTACGAATTATCAACGGATTTTGAAGGGACATGTTGGTTATAGCTGAAAAGAAATAGTTCGAGCTTTAAATATTAATATGTATAAATTTAATGCCGTAATTGTAAAGTTAATATTGCTAAACTATATATCTACATTTTTATGTAGCACTCATGGGTAAAGATTTCACTGTTATTAATTGAAATTAAATAAATTTCAGTGTCTGTCCAGCGGACTTATACACTCCATCTTGTCAGTTTGGGCACGTTTTTTTCAGAAGTATAACCATGTCATATTGGATATTGGAGATGCTGAATTGTGGTTATAAAACTAACGTAACACATCCTTTCTACTTATAAGATAATTCTAGGTTAAGATGTAATTTTAGTATTAGCGTTGTTATTTCCGCAGTTTATCTTTGTAAGTTTTAAATAAACTTGCCAAATATAGAAAGGCATTTGAATATTTACGTTACGTAATTCCCTTCGCAATCCTTAACAGAAAAAAATATTTTAAAAGAATGAAAACGAAACGGTTTTTGGTCAATAACTGGTAATCAATTATTTCCGAAAGCTTTTTGTGGAGCGTAAGAGATATCAGCACATTAGCGTTGGTTCTTGAGTACCAAATGTTAGCCGTGACTTACACGTCTTTGCGCCGCACGTAGTGTTGTTTTGATGTTGTGGCAGTGAAGAAGTGCGACAGTTTCTTGATGGAAAAGCGATGTACCTACACTGCAGGTTTAAAAATGAAAGTGATTTTGTTCGCTGAAGAGTTTGGAAATCGAGCCGCGGGCTGTGAATTCGTAGTAAATGAAACATTAGTGCGGGGCTGGAGGAATTTTTCTCACTTATAAGTCGCACCCAGAGTTTTCAATAAATTTTTTTTAATAAAATGTGCGACTTATATGCGATAAAATACGGTACCATTTATCACAGTGAAATCTTTAACCTGA